>JAIUZE010066245.1:0-128902 GCA_022085475.1 Heliosperma pusillum
TCAAATACTTATTTTTAAGTTTTTAATACGTATTTAAATTTGTATGTATAAATAATATTATACGTAAAATTATGTATTTGAAACGTATTTAGATTTTTTATGTATCAAAAATATTATACGTATTATGTATTTGAAACGTATTTAGATTTTTTATGTATCAAAAATATTATACGTACAAGTCTGTATTTGTAACGTATTTAAATTTTTATGTGGTAATAATATTATACGTAAATAATAATTTGGTATAATAGTATAAAATATTTTATATTAAATAATTATTAGTACAAAATAGAAAAATAATTTCGGTAGAAAACATATACATTTTTTTGGTGGAAAAAAATGGCATGTTTTGGTCAATTTGCTAGTTATCGACTTTATTTTACTTAGATTAGTTTGTAACCTTTGGACGTGTAGATTAATGGTGGAACCGAAGTATTTAGCTAGAACATAGTGGACTTTCCTTAAACGATGTTTTTTATTAAATAAAAGCATATAGTTAGTCAATATTTTGTTGACCATATTTTTCCTAGTAAGACGGTTGTTTATTTTTTTGTACCCTTTTTTGTCTGATGTGTAATTGTTTATATGTTATAACCATTAAAGAAGCATATAGTTAGTCAATATTCCATTCTTTTTTTTTATTTATTGTTAACTGCAAATAGCCAGTCAAACTGGCTATTTTGACCTGCAAATAGCCAGTCAAACTAGTTCATTTTATAATTTTGAGGCTGTATAATATTATAGTTGTATAATAGTTTAATAATAATATCTTCCAATTTTTAATTTATAATATTATTGTTTTATAAAAAAAAAAGTAATGTTTACGACATTGATTAATTTGGAATAATTAATTAAAAAACCTTAAAGTTTTATTTGATTAATTTGAAACATAAATACAACATTGAAAAATGACAGTTACAACATTAAAGAAAGACTGAATACAACAGTGGTTAATAAAAAAATGTAACTAGTCTTAATAATATCCCACTCAGTAGTCTTAATCCATCGTGCCGCAAATAGGCTCGTGATCCTCGTCATCGTAATCTGAAATATCATCCATAAAGTTGGTTGGTTCATATTCACCCTCACCAAA
Organism: Heliosperma pusillum; assembly: GCA_022085475.1. Classification (NCBI taxonomy): domain Eukaryota; kingdom Viridiplantae; phylum Streptophyta; class Magnoliopsida; order Caryophyllales; family Caryophyllaceae; genus Heliosperma; species Heliosperma pusillum. The sequence goes on from JAIUZE010066245.1 coordinate 1,094, forward strand.
TGCGGCCAGCATGTCCTCCTCGTTTGTAAGATCTTCATAAACTTTCCAATAATAAACCGGTTCCCGCCTAACAAAGACTCGACCCTCTCCAGATAGAAGGTCCCTTAAGGCGGACTGATCCACTATTTTGAACAACCTTTTAATCATGCTTACTAATTCATCTTTTAAGGATCTTAGTTCCTCGCATTTTGTGGCCCATGTATCTGAATTTATAAATAAAATATATATAATAAATTGAATGTAAAACATAAAATAAGAAGAGAATGATTAATATATTACCGAAGGTAGTGTTGGCTGGCATGGAGGGAGTGAGTACAGCATTAGCATTGCCTGTAAATATGCCATTGAGCTTACTTAAGGGTAGAGCACCCAATAATAAGTCTAGACCTGGCAAACGGGTCAACCGGGTCGGGTTTGGGTCGGGCCAGTTCGGGTCGGGCCAGTTCGGGTCGGGTCAGTTCGGGTATCTCGTTGATTCCGGGTTAATTCGGGTCGGGTCGGGTCATTTCGGGTTTCGGGTTTGTTGTCGGGTCCGTTTCGGGTCAATCGGGTCGGGTTATTTCGGGTCGGGTCATTTTCGGGTCAAAGAATAAGAGGCAAAAGGTCATTTTAAGTCTTTTCGGTTCAATTAAAGTTATGTTTTGTCGGGTCATTTTCGGGTTGAGTGGTTTTGGATCGGGTTATTTTCGGGTCGGGTTAGTTACAGGTCAAGAAAGATCGGGTCATGTTCGGGTCGGGTCGGGTCCAATCGGGTTTCGGGTCACATTTGGGTGTTGTAGTTCGGGTCAATTTCGGGTCACGGGTCGGGTCATTCGGGCCGGGTCAATCGGGTCGGGTTGCTTTTGCCAGGTCTAAATAAGTCCATGTAAATATGTTCCGTAATTAATAATTTAAGACGAGTTTGAAAATTATCCGACTCGTCCCTAATTCTATCTATTTCCCTCTGCACTTCCTGAACTTCAGAATCCCAATTATCAGACATTGTTAACTTTTGTTGTGGTGAGGTGTTGGTGGTTGAGGAGAGAGGAGTTGTGTGAAAATAAGTTTTAGGAAGGTGTTATTTATAGGGAAAAAGGGAGGGAGTGATATGCCAGTTGTTTGATCATGGTTGGTTCTATCCTGATTACGGATAAGATTGAATAATATTGATTTGATAAATGAAATCTCTCTTTTGTTTTTCATATATTAATTATCTGCGTATTAAATAAAAGTATTTAGTTAGTCAATGTTTTAACCCTTTTTTTTTTTTCTGGTTGTTCCGTTTGTCTGATGTGTAATTGTTTATATGTTAAAACCATTAAAGAAACTAATTCATATTTAAATCTTTTACAGTTATGACATCTTCTTCTTCTTCCCAGCCTAGATGTTTCCAGGGTCCCCTCTGTGATACACTATTTTGTCTCCAGGCAAAGCATATATCCGCACAGGTTTTTAGGCATGAACGCCCATCTGATGTTGCCGCCAAAGCACGTAGAGCGGACGGTAATGTATGGAGAGAGTGGGCGTATGAGATGGAGATTTGTGAAGGAACGGTAAATTATGTCGCACATATGGGCTTTGGGGTATTTTTCAAGTTAGGAAACTTGAGAAACGACCACTCTCTTTTGCATGCACTGCTTGAGAGATTTCGTCCCGAGACCCACACATTTCACCTTCCAGTAGGTAAGGCGATGATTTCTCTGCAGGATGTTGAGGTCCTCCTTGGTCTTAGGGTAGATGGATATCTTTTGGGATCTAATCCCACCGGTTTGGTGGTTCCCGACACTGCTTGGGAGTCCTATGTTCAGGGGATGCTTGGTTTAGAGGATCTTCCCCATGGATGTTCCTATTTTGAAGCCGAGTGGTTGGTCACGTCACACTTGGAAACTAGGATACGTAGACCCGCTACGTTAACTGAGGCCGACATGCAGCAGCGTGCTCGTTGTTTTGTTCTTTGGATGTTAGGTAACGGGTTGTTTATCAACTCTAAGAAGACACATGTTCACAAGGATATGGTTCTGTGTGTAGCTGTCTTTGATGTGTACAGTGGCTACAGTTGGGGTTCAGCTGTCTTGGCTTACTTGCTGCATGATATGTGTAAATGTGTTTTACAACCCCCCTCGGCCACTATTTACATGAACGGAGCCACACAACTGTTGCAATATTGGGCGTACGAGCGGATATCTATTTTAAGGCCTGAATTCCGCGTGCAAAATGATGTGGCGACTGGCATGCCAGTTATTGGAGGTCCCTTAGGTAGTCGTTACACCGACCGCCGTTGCATTCAGCGAAAAGTAAATTTGTCGTATTATCGGGATCAGTTGACCACCTTGTCATGGGAACAGGTACTACTTCTTTTACTAGAGAGGGGACAATTTATTTTTTAGTGCTACTTGTTTCCATTCGTTACCTAATTTGTTTCCGTTTACTTTTTATGTAGTTCGAGTGGACCCCCTACAGGAACATCGTACATAATTTACCACATACGTGCACGAGTGGCTGGGGAATATACCTCTCTACCGTGCCTCTCATATGTGGATTGTGGGTTGCCTTCCACAACCCCCATCGATGTATTAGACAGTTTGGTGGTGTCCAAACGGTGCCTGTGGGCGGGCTTGTTTTGACAGAGAACAACTGGAAGGTCCATGTGACTAATAAGTATTTGACAAGAAAAAGCGTGGACAAATGGAGGAATGACCACCTACTAGAGTATATCAACATGTGGAACGAAAGGCGTCAACGGATTATTTATACAGGGCCGATTGATCCTAGTAGGGTTCCCGAAATAGATCCGTGTATCTAACATGGTATCTAGATAACTCTGTTCGTTACATATGTGATCCAGACGTCAGGACTATTAGCGGGTACAATCCGCACGGAGAGAGGTTGTTGTATACGGTATGTTTTTATATTTTATTTAACTTAAATTATTTTGATTTTGATTTTGTACTGTATTTAATTTAATTAATTTAATTTAATTTAATATATTTTGATTTTGTAGAACCAATGTTTGACTGATCTCCGTCAACGTGCGCAAGGATGCAGTGATCAATCTTTGGCACACGAAGTAGGTGCCTATATTGGAAGTGTAGCTAGGAGTCCTTGGGTAGATCCTCCTGCTACCGTGCGACCTACTCAGGTCATGAGGAGCCCTCCCGCCGCAGATGCCGAACAACAGCTTCCACCAGTGAGACAACGAAGACATCCTCGGACACGCGACGAGGCACGGGCAACGCAAGAAGCTTACAATGCTCAGTATCAGCACCAACACCAACAGGACGTGGTTGTTCCGCAGTATCAAGACCAACAAGGTGGTTTCATGGGCTTGGATGGGCTTGACTTGGATGCTTTGAATTGGGAGCAAATACGAGCTACTGTTAGTGATGTTGGTGGATTCGGTGGAGCACATGGTGACAATGTCGGTGGTAGTGGTGGTGGTGTATATGGTGGGGTCGGTGGTAGTGGTGATAACTGGGGTGGTGGATATGATAACTGGGGTAGTGGTGGTGGGGTCGGTGGTAGTGGTGGTGGTGTAACAGGTGGGGTCGGTGGTAGTGGTGGTGTTGTATATGGTGGAGTCGGTGGTAGTGGTGATAAGTGGGGTGGTGGTGTAACAGGTGGGGTCGGTGGTAGTGGTGGGGTTGTATATGGTGGAGTCGGTGGTAGTGGTGATAACTGGGGTGGTGGTGTGCCAGGTGGGGTCGGTGGTAGTGGTGGGGTTGTATATGGTGGAGTCGGTGGTAGTGGTGTAAACTGGGGTGGTGGATATGATGGAGCTGTGACCGGCACTACCTACTTGGATGGTGGTGGATATGATGGTGCAGGTTTGGATTTGAGTTTGACTTTGAGGCCCTCTGACCAGTCTGCGGTTGTTGATGCTCCACAAAGTGTGTATTTGACACCCGAACAACAGCTTAGGCGGCTGACCAGACCTGTTGGTCGTCGGGATAACAACCAACACGTCAGACCAACCCAAGGCATTGGTTTTGGTACTCGTCCTAGACGTATTTTCACACCCGAAACAGACGATGAGGATGAGTAGTTTTTGTATGATGTATTCGTTTCCTTTGTATTTAATTTATTTATTGGTCTTCGTACATTAAGATATGTAAACAATTCAATAGACCGTGAATATTACTATTTATTGGTCTTCGTACATTAAGATACGAATTACACAATGATGTATGCTAATCACTCGCATCTCTCTCGACAACTCTATCAGTCGGGGGATGTGACATTGGACAACGTCTTCGTACATGGTTCATGTTCCCACAACGCGTACATGGTGGTCCACTTCTACCATTACCACGTCTCCTAGTGTAATCCATCACCCTTAATCTACGATTAACAGTTCTACTACCTGGACCTGAATGCCTAACCAGTCTAACCTCATCAACCTCAAGTGACCAGTCAATAGTTGGCCACGTCCCACAACCCATAACTGGATGAAAGTTTCTTGAATACTGCCCTCTCCAACCTTCCATCGTATGAAATCGGTTGATAGTCATCAATGGATCGTAATTAACGGAATTAGCAACCGCAATCACATGGGAGCAAGGAAACCTATTGTTCTGGCACTTCCCGCAACTACAAACCCCTGCAAGGTGTTTCACCTCAAACTTGTGGCCCCTTTCATCAACAACCACAAAACAATCTCCCCATGAGGTAACCGTCTGTCTTGTCGAGTCCAACATATTTGCCACGTAAATAGCCATCGGATGTGGCGGTAGTGGAGTGTTGCAGGCGTTGATTTTAGGACGATCTCTGCGGAATATCTACACATTTCTCAAGAGTGCTCTCAGCCATGGCTCTAATTGGTAGATGACGTGCTCATTTGAGTACGTTGTTGTAGCTCTCCGACATGTTGGTCGTACTCAACCCCCATCTATGGCCACCATCCTCAAAGAGTGTCCACATCGTTGGGTCGATTTGTTGTAGATACTCAGCAGATTCGGGGTTTAACTCATTAATTCTACCCCAAGCATTCCAGTATTTCGTCTGATTGAGCTCCGTCCCCAAGATCTGGCAAGCCTCCTTCAATCCCTTTCTCCTAAAATTGGTAAACAAATTGGCTTTGATGTGCTCTAAGCAAAATCTGTGCAACCCATATGAAGGGTACTTCTGCAACATCACCTTCATCGCCGCTATTATACCTTCCAAAACCATCGACGTAAGTTTCAGTAACAATTACAACAAACAATAATAAAGTGAAGAATTTTTAAAATTTAAAATACCTAGATGCCTATCCGAGATCACACAAGTGAACCGATCTCTGATGATCGACTTCTTCAGGTTATTCAAGAAAAAGGTCCAGCTAAGTGTAGTCTCTTCATCAACAAGAGCGAATGCCACCGGCATTATGTTGTTGTTAGACGTCTTGCAAACAGCAACCAACAACTTCCCTTTGTAGGATCCACGAAGATGCGTCCCGTCCACAGAAACAACGGGACAACACTCTTGAAAAGTGGCAATGCAAGGAGCAAAAGACCAGAAAACATACTTCAGCACCCGCTGGGGCAAATACTTCGTCCCTTCAGAAAACTTGTACTTAACATACGTTCCCGGGTTAGCGACCTAAACAAGAATGACAGGAAACAGATGAAATAACATTATAAAATACAAAATAATACAATCCCCTAAAAAAACATATTAACCCACCTTAAGAGCCGCCATATACATAGGAAGGTCTCTGACATTGTGCTCCCAGGACCCGTACACGGCCTCAATTGCCTTCCTCCGCCCGTGCCACGCCTTACTGTAACTCACATCCTCGCAAAACGCTTTCTTCACATCGAGTTGCACAAGTTTAACTTTATATCCAGTATCCTTTTTAACTTCATCCATAACCAACACACCAATTTCCCGGGAGGTAACGTTCTTCCTCCTACTCGCGTTAGAAGCTCCGGCACAGTTGTGCTGAGGAGTCCAAACAACAATCTTCCAGAACCCAGACCCCCTCTGTTGCGTGGCTCGCATCTTCCAACCACAGATTACACCGTGAAGCAACTTCTGAGGGTAACTTGTGGCTCTAGTTCCACACTCAACAGCCCACGTCTTCTTACGAGTCTCATCCGTTCGATACGAAACCCCCCTTTTCGAAGACCAAATTGTCATGGCATTTTGAACATCTACCTTAGTTTCGAATAGCGTACCGCCGACGATATTGTCAACGGTTTCATCAAACATTTTGGAAAATAGAGACCGTGAAGAACGGTCGACCTCATCACGGACAACAGAATAGACATAATGGTCAGTAGGGACATGAGGGACATGAGGTGCCACCTCATCCTCTGGGTCTGAGCTAAAGGGGTCTATACTTGACCCAAAACATGAATTGGTTTCATCGGTGTTAATGTCTTCTAACCCAAAACCACTAAAATTGGATGACATGATGTTATAAGTAGGGTCATTGCTGTCCTCGTCACCATCGTTTCGCGCTTCTGGGAACACATTCAGATCTAATTGATGTCGGTTGCTAGGCTCACCAACATCACTCACCCCTCTACCTCCCAACACAGCACCCTGACTAGATCCCCCAAACTCATAAGAGGGTTGAATGAATTGGGACGATGGCAAATGAAGAGCAGTGGGTTGTAACAGAACATACAACTCAGGATGATTAAACGCATACATATACATTGCACATACAAACTGGTTATCCTTGATATAAACATAACTTCTTCTACCAGACAAATCTGTCCACACAAGTGTGAACGAGATCTGTATGACTCTGAGATCGACATTGCAAACGATACTAACCTTCTCAACCAGATCTTCAAATGAGAGCTGACGATCAACGAGAATCATACCATCAGCTCTACACATCGTCTCTCCCACAACAGCACCGACCCAAGGAACCCCGGAAGTCCATAAACAAGATAAAAAAAATGGAGCGTTAAATGACATTTTCGGAATGGTTTTCGTTTAAAGTGGTGAATGTTTGAAAAAATTTATTTAATGAAGTGTATTTTTGAGGTTATCGTAAAGCAGTGTATAGAAAACAAGTAGAAAAAAAGTGTCGAGGAAGGGAATATGTACACATACAAATCGCCACTCCAACTAGATATTCAGAAATAGCCAGTTGGGCTATTTGCAAAAAGCCATTCCAACTGGCAATTTGCAATGTCTAAAAAATAAATTTGGAGAATCGCCACTCCAACTGGCTAAAACCACTAATTTGCTTACAAAAATTAAATAAAACGCAAGGGTTGTTTACCCATAAGAAATTAACCACTGATAATCAATGCGCCCTTGGTATGTATGGGGGGCCATGAACCTTGTACAAATCTTTTTAGTGTCTTCGAATAAGACCATATAATCAGATGTATATGCGCATAATACATTCAATTGAATCTAATTAATCTTAACATTTTTTAGTTATATTTTAAATTTTTAGGTGTTAAAATAAAAAATTTATTGAGTTTATTATATATATTATTTTTGAGTTTTATTATAATATTTTGAGCTTAAAATTTATATAAAAACGCTTATATTTTTTTCAATAAAACTTGTCAAATATACATATAAGCTTAACATGATCTATATGATCGAATAGTCGCACATCCACGATTGGGTCACTTTGCTATTATTTCTTCATAAGTAAAGCAGTGGAGAATTTAGGTCAAGAATCTTGTCTAAAACAATGAATTAATATTATTGCCCACTTGTGCAGTGGAGAATTTAGGCCACATGAAATCGTTAATGCAAACAAATAAGTGAAGGAAAATCACGTTATGCCAAATTATACCTAATTACTACTTATTTGTGGATTGATTTTTTTAGTTCCAGGCCAATTTTTCATTTGAATCACTTTTTAATTCAATATCTGACTTGCCACAAATATGACATTTAGTGTAGTATGGGCGCAAGAAGCCTACCTAGTTAGAGATTTGAATGGAACGCGTGAAGTATTAGTCTCACGTCACGCAAAAAGCTCCGGTCTTAACGTCCCTACTACTGCTGTGCAGCCTTTCCTCGGGTTCGTAGAGTTGGGATTTGGGTCTCAACAGCTTGTCTTGAGATCATTTGTGTGAAGGGGGCTTAAGCCTTCGGTGAGCGGTCCGGTTGACAGGAAGGCTGATATTGAGGGATTCTTCAGAGCTGCCATGTCTATAGACGACAGGTGGCTGCATGTTAGGAATTTATTTCCTAATTGAGCAAATTATAAACTTTTAATTGAAATAAAATAAAATAGGTATAAAACTATATACTACAATTTGTTAAATCTTTAAATGATGCAATCATTAGAACGGTTTTTCTAACGTGTGTCCTAATGGCACACATTAAGAGTCCAAATAAAGAAAGAATATGTTGTATATTATAGAAGATTATGTTTTGATTATAATTGCTTGTGTGTCTTCTCATTAGCAAATGCATAGCTATTTATACAAGTGACTATGAGACTAATACAATGAATCTTGCTAAGGCAAATACAATAAATGACATAGTAATCATCTCTCGTAAATTGGCAAAGCATAGTAATCATCCTTTCTCGTAAATAGACCAAAGACTATCTTGTAATTATCCTTGGAGACCGTATAGTCTCCAATACCCCCCTCAAACCCATGGGAATATGTTAAAATTTCCATGGGTTTGCAAAATAAGAAAAGAAAAATCCAAATTCTCCAATCGATCTTCAACAGGAACGCCACAATTTTTCGAACTTGACAAGTTTAATTAACGGGAAAAACGTCCGTCAATCTCAAATATTTGGAGAACACCATTCTATTGAATTATAATCAAATCAAACCACTTGGGAAATCGCCAATGTGGTGTAACGAAAGACCGTGCATAAGAGAAAAGCACGTTGATAAGATTCAAGAATGCGTCACCGACTCGCCAGTAAAAAAAAAGTGCGTAACTCGCCAGTATAAACGGAGGGGTAACCTACCCACACATATAAAATAAAAACTTTTGTCTTAAGACAAATCGATAAACAATACGCCTCGTTTGACAATACGAGGAGAGCCAAAAATAACAATAACTTGCACGGTGCTTCCATTAGAAAGACAATTACTGCGTAAAACAATTCCACTGGATGTCATGACTTGACAATTTGAGGAAACCAGATGGATACTAACAACAAAAGTGCTAAGGAGTACATACAAACTATCGCACAACTTTTTTTTTTTTTTTTGAAGATAAAATAGGACGGGTAAATGATTAACTACTAACAGAAATCCCGCCGGTAGGTCTCTTACATTAACCCACCGGCGAGGCAGCGGAAAATATTATTTTAGGCCTCAAGAGCGAGAGGCTCTGATACCATGTTGTATTTTATAGAAGATTATGTTTTGATTATAATTGCTTGTGTGTCTTCTCATTAGCAAATGCATAGCTATTTATACAAGTGACTATGAGACTAATACAATGAATCTTGCTAAGGCAAATACAATAAATGACATAGTAATCATCTCTCGTAAAATGGCAAAGCATAGTAATCATCCTTTCTCGTAAATAGACCAAAGACTATCTTGTAATTATCCTTGGAGACCGTATAGTCTCCAATAGAATCAAAGGAATTTAACATGAAAAATGTAAGTATTAATTCATTTTTACCATATTTAATCAAATATCATTTGATTCTTTCTTTATTTGGACTCTTAATGTGTACCCTTAGGGCACACGTTAGAAAAATTGTTAATAGAAAATGTAAGTCACACAAACTTTAAGACTTACTAAATGAGTAATCTTAATTGTTCTATTATTAGAGCAACTCCAATGATTTATCTCCAAAAACTTGCTTGCAATTTTTGCAAACTTATAAGCATGTAGTTTACCATTAGAGATGAAAAATTAATTATAGCTTGCAAGCATGATAGTTTTGTCAAGCTACAAGACTTGCTTTAAAAAAAATAAAAGCTAAATTATCTCATTGTTGTAGTTCGTCGTTGGAGCGGTACGTAGCCGAAAAGCAACGTAGCTTGAAAAATTAATGTGACAAATCAAACTACATCATCAATTGAAGTTGCTCTTACAATTTTTCTTTAAAAACGGACACATCCGTCACAAGCTGAATACAGTCAAATACGATGAGTAAGACATAAAGAAAGTTCTTGGATAATAAAAAATTATTTGTCCTATTTGATAAGTAAAGTAGTATTTGACCAATTTTATTTTTTAGACGGATATAACCGTCTTAAAAGGTTATATTAAGAGTAAAAGCGAGAATAAGAAAGCGCCTACCCCAGCAAAGACAATGTAAAAATGAGTAGGATCCTCCAGCATGCACCACTAAATCACTAATTAGTATCTGTCACTTTCCTCCTTAAAATCCAACCTCCCCAAGATAAATACGTGTTATATTTCCTGAGTATATATTCCAATCTGTAATGTACAATTGACTTATATTGGTATTATATAAAGTTGAGGTTTGTACCCGAGAAAGGTTGTTTATAAGTACGGTCTTATCTCTTTAGTGCGCGATAAGTCTATTTATCTACCTTTCATGTGTCACCGTATTTTCAGGGGGCAATCCCTGTTATCAATGCAATGGTCTCTACCCTTCTATCCAGGCTTGCTTGTTTCATTATTTCATTTCATCAAAGGCCGGCTATAAGGTTAATAATAACAGTAGGTCTTGCTTAAGACGGGTCGGATCTTAAAACGGGTATTTTGTGAGAGGAAATGGGTAGAGGGGACAAGGTGGGCTCCCCCCATGTGCTCTCCACTCACCATTGATGGGTATTTTGTGAGAGAATATGGTATCCGTCTTAAGCTTAAGACGGATACCTCCGTCTGAAATAAGAATTTGTGTAATAATAAGGATACTCACTTTGTCTTATCACTTATCACCATTATATATTATAACGGTTTTTCAAACGTAGGGCACACTTTAATAAGCCGAATTTGAAAAGATTTCTAAAATATTTTCATCAAAAATCCAACTATTAAATCACTTTTACCATAAATAATGAGAATATTTTTTTAATTTTTCCCTAATTAGCTTATTAACACATGCCCTTAGGGCACACGTTAGAAAAACCGATATTCTAATTATAAATGTGTATTAAATGAATACTTCATCGATCGTAGTAAATAATTTATGTTTGGTTTATTTTGTGGGAAAGATAATAAAAATGTAAGTTATTGACTTAAACTGATCGAGAGAATACTTGCAGAAATAGGCTAATGTAAGACGACTTAATTAACATAGTGAGTTATAATAAGTGAGTTTTGCTACGTATTTCCTTTTTCTTTTCTCCCAATTTTCTCAAAAAATGTAAATGGTTATTTCTTTTAGTCATTCAAGTGTGCAGATTTATACCCAATTAATTAATTATATATGTACACTATATTTTATTCAAAGATAAACAAATAATTAAGACGGAAATCAATTTTACTTCCTTTAACCCAATCCAAAGGTAACATGTACTTTTTGTAGGTTTACTTTTGAAAACTTTGATTTATTGTTTTGGTTAAAGGGAATGCACTATATCGCGGGGTAAGAATCGAACCATCTCATAATTAGAGTAAGAGTACTCGTTTCCACTTGAGCTAACTCTTGTTCTTTCGAAACTTCCATCGTGAATTTAATAGAAAGTACAAGTATTAGACTTTGATTACTGAGACTAATATATTTGGATTCGTTACGATAATGCCTTTCATAATATTAAAGTGTCTTAGTTACATGAAAAAAAATATAGATTAAAGTGTCATCTCGAAACCCATGGATTGAAGGATGTACTACATAATGACAAGTTGCTAAAATTCAAGGGGTTTGCGCACGCGTGTGTGAATGCTTCTAGGTTTGTGTTTCTAACAATGGTTGATGGATCGACGAGAAGCAAGGGAGCGCGCAGGGCAATAGAGATTTGGTGCGACGTATCCTTGCGGTGGAGATAGACGGTGATACTAAAGCTGGCAACATGGGGATTGTGGGTATTGGGAAAGGTTTTCAATGCATTTAGGGTTATGTTTCTAGCGGTGGTGCGAGGATTGACGAGAAGCTAGCGATGGCAATAGGGAGCCGGCGCAGTGTATCCTTGCGGTGGAGGTAAACGGTGGTTGTACACGAACCTTCCTTTTATATTTTCATTTACCAAAGACCCCCAAAGTAATTAGATGAGCTAAGATGGATGATGTTCAATTCTACATTCTACAAAATCTAATCTAATCATATAACAATAACAATCCGACCCATTACCGAAGTTACTAAATCCACACTTAAATCTAAAATTACATAATCTTGTTACTCAGCTGATAAAATCTCTTATAAACATATCATAAGATCTCATTTTTTTCATCTCAATTTTTTTTAGTAAAAGCAACACCCAAAGTTAAGTGAGATAAGAGTAAGTGTATAAGGCATGAGAGGAAAAGGGTTGACAAAAAAGGAAAGTGAGGGAGAAGACAATCGTACGAAGTAGGTGCACTTGAAGATGTCCTTGCACCTTGCCTACCCCGAATAACTTCTACCCCCAATAACGACCGGTCCAGTTGTTTAATTCCATGTGGGCCCCACCCCCATTCCTTTTTAATATTCACATACTGCTCTTTTCATCTCCACTTATTATTTCTTGCCGTCCTTCTTTGTCCTTCACCCGTACGGCCCCTCCTCTCACTCTTTAATTCTCTATTTTACCCTTCTTTTCTCACTTTGACTCATTCCAAATTTCCAACCAAATAAAAATACTCCCACCACAAACGTTTATACAAGTATAGAACTAACCCCTCCCAAGTCCCATCTTTTATATTGGACGTATTTTTTTAAAGGTTAGAACTAGTTTTAAACCCGTGCAAAATTGCACGAATATGTTATTTAAAATGTTGTTGTTATATGAAATAAATTTTTTTAAAAGAAATTACACTTTTATATTAAGTCATAAATATATGTACCAAAAAAAATATTAAGTCATAAATATAAGATATTAGATTTGTATACGATTCATAAATTTAGACCCGCAACCTGATTGACCTCTGATAATTTATGCCAGAATTACGATCCAAATCAATTATCGCAATGGATACAACAAAAGTTTATATTATGGAGAAAAACAATGATTTGATGTTAGTAACTGTTTGAACTAAATTTTATAACTCTTGTGTATAATTAAAATATTGTCATTCATATATAAACTGTTAAAATAATATAAAAAGCATGTCACCTTTATAGTTTAATAAAGCCACGCATAAAGACGAATGTTAGAAGATTGTATGGTAATTATTATTACACGTAATATGTGATATTGTGATTATAAAATGTCAATTATCAACAAACACAAATTATTGTTTTAAGCGGATGTATCCGACTTAAACTTAAGATGGGTTAAACCGTAAAAATAAGACAAAGTAAAATGTATCAAGAGACTAATTAACTGATAGTATGAAACGATATTTGACTTGTTTGAATGTTAAGACATATAACTTTGTTACAAGGTAGACAAACTCATTAACACGTAAATCATAATATCGGTTTATCTGATGCTCACCCTGTCACCCGTAAGGCTATAACAATGTCACCTTTTTTTTTTTTTTATCAAACTCTCACTCTACTCTTATCCTCATCAATTACTTTGGATAAGTGATGTTATCATTGATCACTTGCTTTTCTGTTCTCGTTTTTTTTAAAGAGTTATGTATGATAGCTTGATTGATGTTAAGCTTTGTGCCGTTTTTTCCCTTCCTTTTTATGAGTTCAATTATGTAGAATTCTGTAATATGTAATTTTTTATGTCATTTTCATGTGATTAATTGTTCTTTTAATACATAAAAAACACTCATTTTCCCTATAATCGACATAGATGAACTTTTGTTTTTTTGGGTCGTTTTACTTTTGAATGAAAGGTCTCCTTTTATTAATTCTAATAAAATATACTTGTATTCTTGAGTGTTACTTTCGTTTTAATATTATAAAGTATAGTAGTGATATTCAATCTTTTTTCCAAATGAAATTGTTGATGAATTGATGATTGTAAATTGTTGGAAAATGTAAATAATTTTCTCTCTAGTTAAGCTTATAGTAGTATTAGACGTTTTATGATATTGATAACAAATTATTGTAAATAACTATAAATAGTTGTAAATTTTATTTTGTAAAATGTAAACCATGTTTTATAATTGATGTTATTTATATGTATGGTATACTGGTATATAGCAAAGCAGTTAATTCTCATAAATCATAAAGCAATTAATTAATTCTCATAGTAATAGTGGTCCCTTAAGAGCATCTCCAATGGTTAAGCAAAAGGACTTGCTTGCAAATTAAAAAAATTTCAAGCTACTTGCTTAACCATTGGAGTGCTCCACATAGACTAGCTTAGTTTGAGCTACTAGCTCCATGGAGCTAGTAGCTTAAATGGACCCACATAAAAAATCTACCACTTAAATACACACATGTGAAAAGTTAAGCCACAAAACTAGTAGCTTTACCATTGGGATACTTTGTAGCTTAAAAGTGAATTAGCTTGAAAATATGATGTGGCAAATTAAGCTAGTAGTCTTATTGCTTACCATTGGAGATGCTCTAAACATCCTACTTTTAAGGTGAGTTTGCCAAGTAAGCACTTTGGTTGTTCTTTTAATAAATAAGGATTAATAAACTTTAATTGTAAATATTAAATAAGTCAAAAGATAAAAAAATGTCACTAAATTAAATTAATCTTTATATTTATCAACAAACATTTTGCAATGAATAAATATTATTTCTAACAAAAATATTATTTATATATACAGTAAGAGACAACATAAAAGTAGATATAAAAAATAAAAAACAAGAGGGAGATTTACTCGGTTACTACTTTTTATATTATTAAATAAATACTAACTCATGGCTACAATTTAGTAGTCACAAGTAAATATACAAAATAAAAAACGAGAGGGAGAGGGAGAGGGAGAGGGAGAGGGAGAGGGAGAGGGAGAGTTAATGAACTAGTCACAAAGACACAAATCTTTGAAGTGATTTACATGTGTAAAATCACAGCTGCAATGTAATAATTTAACCATTAAGCGAATAAGGTATTATGATAGTCTAAGAATGCGCAAAATAAGTTTTCTTGAACAAGAGCTAGTCCCTGCAAAGTTATAACGTAAATGTAACTAATCACTAACCACTTGTAAATTCATTGGATGAGATATTGTTGTTTTAGATGCACGTAATCATCTTTGCTTATTAAAACAACAACCACAGAGCGATACGTAAGCTCTGTGGTTGAAAGTCAATAAGTCAAAAGTACATCTTTTGTTTCCTTATTTTAAGGACCAACTATGTATATATGAATTAATTGCAGTATTTGATACTTGGTTTCTCACTAATTCAAATGGTCAATTACAAAATTGGTTAATTCCAAATTACATCATAATATATACTTCCTCCCATCCAAACCAAACTACCCCTACATTATTTCAAGTCAAACTTGATAAATATTGACATTGATTATATGTAGTCAAATTTTTAAAATTTGTATATAAAATTGACATATTTACATGTATTATAAAAAGAGGTTTCGGAAAAATATTATTTCGATGCAAAAAAGTAATATATAAATGAAGAAAATGTAGTCAAAGTGTCGTCTCGTAGACCGTGAAAACTCAAGGGGTAGTTTGGTCTGGATGGGAGGGAGTATAATATATACAAAATCAAAATATTAAATATACAAATTCTAATTAATAAAATTACAACCATTATTTCAAATAAATTTCAGGACTGCATATAGGGTAGATATTAAACGACATGCGTATAAGGTTAAATAATATAACCATCGATTAAAATGGCCACATATGTTAAAGTTGGGATACACAAGAGATTGTAATATGGTACCCAATGAAATAGAAAATCCTAATTAGTTATGATATATAAATTATATTATATTATATTCATATACAGTTTTGTCACCAAAAAAAACTCTCATACGTACACTTTAACAACAATAATATTATCTCAAACACTCTAATTCGAAGGAATGGAGTAGGTAATTCATTTTCCTTAAATATCCTCATATAAAAATGGCACAAAAAATGGGATCATGGCTGTAACTATACATGTCAAATGGGTTGGGCGACGGGTAACGGGTTCATGTCATTTCGGGTTCGGGTAAATATGGATCGGGTTTATTCCAGGTTTGTAAAATACGAGTTTATACGGGTTTCGGGCTGGATTTCAACGCATTTTTACAAATATTTATTTTCAATAATTTTAATTATAAACATGTAATTATTCTTAATATTTA
The DNA here is from genome assembly GCA_022085475.1 of Heliosperma pusillum. Taxonomy (NCBI): domain Eukaryota; kingdom Viridiplantae; phylum Streptophyta; class Magnoliopsida; order Caryophyllales; family Caryophyllaceae; genus Heliosperma; species Heliosperma pusillum. The sequence continues at coordinate 17,239 of JAIUZE010066245.1, forward strand.
TATTTATCTACGTTAATATATCATTTTAGTAAAATATACATTTTTTTGTTTGATATATTCAATATCGCAAAGTTATATATTGGATTGATAAGTTGTTACATGTACGTCACAAAGAGTATCTATATTTATACGATAATCATTTCAGTGATTAATTATGTGTAAAAACTATGCTTTAGAATAAACATAAGTATATTTGATTTCAAATTTTTTGAAGTTTAAATAAGTTGTATCATATTATAATAGATTTATTTGCTTTAATTTAAACTCAAATTTTTAATATGTTTACCGACTTTCGGGTCGGGTCATGGGTCGGGCGGTTCTTGAACCTAAATGTTCGGGGTGTTATCAGGTTAGGTCCTCTTCAGATTCAGGTTGAAAATAGCGGGTTATTTCCGAACAGGTTTCGGTCAATTTTCGAGTCGGGTCATATTTTGACAGATCTAATAATAATAAAGCTAAAAATAACAGAATTTATATTTTTTGTAAACGGTTTTAACACTAAGTGTAAGGGAGTACATATTATAAGGGTGGTCCGAACATATAGGTATTACTGATATATAATCATCTTTTCATTTTATTTTGTAGATATTTATTTATTTATATGAATAAAATAAATCACCACCTTCTACAAATATACCGTAACAAATTTCACACATATGTACACTTTTTAGTAACAAGTTTAAAAGAACAAACTAGTCTAAGTTTAAAGGGGTCAAATAGTATGAATAGTACAAAAGGAAAATGCATATAAAAAAAAAAAATGACTTAAATACTCAAATGAGATAGTATTTGCTCCGTTATAATGTTAAACGAATACTTTCGGTCTTACATAAATCTAATTGAAATTGAAGATGGACATCAAAAGGTGTGTGTATCTCAAAATAGTAAATAGAAAGATATATTTTCAATCTCATAATATATGGCCTCCTTAATTTCCCTATAAAAACAACAATTCTCATTTAAGCGGGTCAAACAAACCCCTTCATAAAGAGTAAGTAAGTAGACAAGTGGACGCAATTGGATTCCCTATTTATCTCTTCATTTGCTCTTTGTAAGGGGGCTTCGTGCCGTCTTAAGCTCCACGCCGTCTTAAATGAGACAGTTGGTCCGTCTGAAGCAATAAGACGGAATTTTGTAACCTTTTACAGTTAGATGTAACCACTATTAAAAACAAGTTGATATAATCCTGTATTATTTTTTAGACGGAAATGATGTGTGTGAAATAAGAATATGTGCTATAGAAACACATGGGGGGTAATCTTGTCCAGAAAACAAGGAGACCAAAGAATCGAACCTAACTTTTCTGAAAAAAGCAGAAAAAGGGTAAAACAGTAATCTCACTTTCCCTAATCTTCTTCTCCACTTCCACCTTCTCCAACTGCTCAGCTTATCTACACATCCTCACTTTTCCAAATCTTAAATCATCACACTACAAGTCTACAACAACTTCAATTTTCTTTCTCTACCCCCAATTTTAAGACTGCGTACATCCGACTCCCTCGTAAATAATGGCGAGATTCGAAACACTAGCTCCAAAAACAAAGAAACAAAAACCAACAACAATGGCTTCCATTTCAAATTTCGACAAACTAAGCCCAGAACTAATCTACACAATCCTAGACCTTCTAACACAACAAAACCCACCATCCCTTAAATCCTTCTCATTAACCTGCAAATCATTCTACACTATCGAATCAACCCACCGTAAAAAACTAAAACCCTTAAACTCAACCCATTTACCTTCAACCCTAACCCGCTACACCCAACCCACAACCCTAGACCTAACCCTATGCCCACGCATCACAGACCACTCACTCACCCTCATCGCCGGCGCACCCTGCGCCGGTTCGCTCCGGTTCGTCGACCTCTCCCGGTCGCGGCATTTCACCGCGACCGGGTTAGCCGCGCTGGTGCGCGGGTGTCGGGGATTGACGGGGTTGGACTTATCGAATGCGACAGAGTTGAGAGATGCGGCTGCGGCGACGATTGCGGAAGCGAGGAATTTGGAAAGGTTGTGGCTTGGGAGGTGTAAATTGATGACTGATATTGGGATTGGGTGTATTGCTGTTGGTTGTAGTAAATTGAAAGTTGTTAGTTTGAAATGGTGTTTAGGTGTTGGAGATTTGGGTGTTGGATTGATTGCTGTTAAGTGTAAGGATTTGAGGAGCTTGGATCTTTCTTATTTGCCTGTAAGACCGTCATTTCTTTACGTTTTTCTTATTTGGGTGTTTCCGTCACTCCCCCCTTAATCGGTTTTATTCTAGGGAGTGACGAGCTTACTAAATTTAGAAAGGGGACAATAGGATTGGTAAAAACTTTTTACGTGCCAAATAGTAAAAGTAAATGCCAAGAAATGATCGACTATTTTTTTGGGGGGGTTAATTTGGTAAATTTTGGGGTTTTCTTTTTTTACTAAATCCATTTTTGATTGGGAATTGTAAATTATATTATCATAGTTAACAACAAGAAGTATTTGTTTCACAATAAAGTATATGATGAAAATATTTTGTACGGAGTATTTAGGATGTTAATCATTGGGATAATTAACGTTTACTCGGTATTGAATTTTCTATTATGCTAAATAAATGTCTTTGTTTAATGAAATTGAAATTGGTTAACATTGTTTCATTTTGAAAAATTTTATATTTCTTGTCTAATTTGATTTCCTGGCTAACAATTGTATAAAGTGGCCGGAAATGTTTTGGATGCGAAATTGTTCTTTTGGGACACAAATTGTGGGTTTCATTGCTCGGCGAATTTTATAATTGGACGGACGTAGTCGTCATAGACATGAATTTCTGTCTTTCGTATGTCTGCTGAATGCTGATCTTCTGCGGAAGCATATTCTTTACTCAAATCTTTACTAAGAAAAAGGAATATGAAGGGTTGAAGTTTTTATTTTTCCGGTTTTTTATGTGGAGGATGTAGTTACCTTTTTATATAAAGTTATCTGGAATGATAAGGTGATATTGACAATCTTTTTCCAAGTTCATGTTACTGAAATCGTCTAAAATGGGTGCTCAAAGAAACAATGAAGGTTGTCAAAAGTTTCATACTGAGTTGACTGGTTGTGCTTGATGCAGATTACAAGCAAATGTTTACCAGCCATCTTGAAGTTGCAGAGTCTTGAGGAGTTGGTTCTCGAAGGTTGCTTTGGAATTGATGACGATAGCCTTGCTACTCTCAAACAAGAATCTAAGTCATTGAAGGTAGTGATACTATCACACAACTTCTTCTATCAACTCCCTTTATCTTAGTTTCTACCAGTGCATTGCGCCCTATTTTCTCAAGTATTGAGGGCAGTGGTGGGCTGGTGGAGCCAGGATTTAAACTAAGAGGGGGCGAAAAATTTCAGAGTGGGCGAACGGGTAATGATATGCCTATTACCAAGTTAAACAGTAGGCATTGAGCCTTTTACATTTTAGAATAGCCGACTAGTATTAACCAGGCTAGACAAACTTTTGGATTGGATAGGCGTAAATCTTTTGATGATTAACTCGGTATGGAATGGGCTTACCTGTGAAGCCAAACCAATAACCGTATAATTAAGGGAAGAGTTTTTAGGATATAGATTGGTCTCACATGTGTCTTACTACTCACTGACAATAATGGATGTATTAAGGATATTGTATATGTGAGGTCTGGTGATTATTATACGGCTTTATCTTAAAGCTAGATGGCACTTCCAAGAAAAACATATATCCTAATCATTTTGTTTGCTACAACTCCTGCAGATTCTTGACATGTCAAGTATTCAGAATGTTAGTCATGTTGGCTTGTCTTCATTAACAAATGGGATTGGCTGTCTACAGCAACTAACACTAGCCTATGGTTCTTCGGTGAGACTTTTGAATCTTTTTGTCTTTAACTCTTTATTAGCATTTTAAATAGTTTCAAAAGTTGCCAACTTTACTTATCATTCCCCATGTTTTACAGATCACCATTGATCTTGCTCGTAGTTTGCAAAAGCTGTCCAAACTACAGTCTATCAAGCTAGATGGCTGTGCAGTAACATGTGCAGGCCTTCAAGCCATTGGGAACGGGTGTGTCTCATTAAAGGAGCTTAGCCTGAGTAAATGTGCTGGTGTCACCGATGATGGCTTGTCTTCCATTGTTAGGAAGCATATGGAGCTCGAAAAGCTTGATATCACCTGTTGTCGGAAGATTACTTATGTCTCGATTGCCCATGTGGCAAATTCATGCACCTCTCTCACGTCACTTAAAATGGAATCCTGTACTTTAGTTCCAAGGGAAGCATTTGTTCTCATTGGTCGACGATGCCATCTTTTGGAGGAACTTGACCTTACTGATAATGAGATTGATGATGAAGGTTTGATGGTTGCCCCTCATTGTGTTTTATGTTGACTAAAAAACTTTGATGAGACCGTCTTACTCATCAACCTTATAATTAAGTGATTAACAAATAGGGATTTGGATGAATGGTCTCACATGTGAAACTGCCTCATACAAATGCATTGAACTCTCGCTATGACTTATCTTTGCAGGCTTAAAGTCCATCTCCAAGTGCTCAAAAATATCCATCTTGAAGCTCGGAATTTGCTTGAACATAACTGACAAAGGGTTGTCCCACATAGGCAATCACTGCTCAAAGCTTGTGGAACTTGATTTGTACAGGTTTGTGTATTTTTTGTAGTGCAGTTTCATAATTGTTTTACCAAAGTCAGCAATCCCTGGCTCCTTTTAATTGAAAGACCTTGTGATTGTTAGAAGTAACAATGTGAAACCATAAGAGTAAAATCATTTGCAAATTCAAAAGGGGACAGAATCTTGGCCCTGGCTTAAACAACAGAATTGTCATCGTTCTTTAGACATCGGGTATTGGTTTTTGGCGAGGATTGATCCTTTATAATTCATGAACAGGAAAAAATAGTAAGTATATAAAACAACTTTGATTTCATTCTAGGCCCTGGAGTGATAACTGAAAACTTCTGTGAACGTGCAAAAAAAAACTTCTTAGGAAAACAAACAGCTATCCAAACTAGGTAATTCAACTTTTTAACTCTCAACTCCTGAATAACTAGTGTGGGGGATTTTTTAAAACTTCCTAAGGTTGGTTAAAATATGGGACTATTAGTGATAGAATTGCTCAGATTCTTTTTATTTTTGCTGGTGTAGCTTGTTAGAGAACTCGAAGTCTCGAACAATCTGTTAGCATCGTCATGCCTCCATTTTATTAAGTAACTGTTAGTCTGTGACTTCCGTGAGTGTGTCTATCCCCTCACACTGTGCTGTCATTCCATTGTCAGGTCAATGGAGATAACTGATTCAGGCATTCAGCCCATTGCTCGTGGGTGTCCTGCCTTAGAAATGATTAATGTATCATATTGCCAAGACATCACAGATGGTTCCCTTATATCCCTATCGAAATGCTCAAATCTGAACACGTTAGAATGCCGAGGGTGTCCTCTTATATCATCTCTAGGTATCGCAGCTATAGCTGTTGGATGCAAGCAACTTAAGAAGTTGGATATAAAGAAATGCTACAACATCAATGATTTTGGAATCATACCGCTTGCTCACTTCTCTCAGAATCTTAGAGCAGTAAGTCTTCTACAGGAATTGTTATTCATTTTTCAGAACCCAATTCACAGTGCACTAGTTGTGGAGGTGGCTGTAAATATAAAGACTTTGTTTTCGAGAGACCGTCTTTAGACACCTTATTAATAAGGGTTTGATAAAGTCTACTAATGAGTAATTAGTTGGTAGAGCGGTCTCATAGTAAATGCTGTGTGAATCCGTCTCTTTTGAGAATTAATTGAATATAAAATGACTGATGGTCGCCTTTTTTTGTGGTTATTCTCTGTAGATAAATCTGTCATATACATCGGTCACAGATGTTGGCTTGCTGTCACTAGCTAGCATAAGCTGCCTTCAAACCATGATCATTTTACACTTGAAAGGGCTGAGCCCAAGAGGGCTAGCCGGTGCTCTACTGGCCTGTGGGGGGTTGACCAAAGTCAAGCTTCACTCTTCCTTGAGATCGCTACTTCCCCAACCACTGTTTGAACACCTCGAAACCCGTGGTTGTGTCTTCCATTGGAGAGAGAAAGTGTTTCAGGTATACTTTCTTATGCCTACCTAATTGTGATTGTAATTGCCTGTTGTTTTCACTTTTCAGATAACTACATACAGTATATGACTAATACACTTCTTCCTACAATACTAGACTGTTGTGTTTTTCAAAGGAGAGTTTTATTATGGTTTATCTAAAACCAGGCTCTTGATTACTAGTACCTAGGAAAAGTTTGTATAATCCGATCCTCTAATCACGCCTTAGACAAGAGACGGGAGACTGTTACTTTGTGACTCTCTTCCAGGAAGGTGCTGATTTTATTTTGTAAATGTGGCAGGATGAGCTAGAAGACTCCAAGTGTTGGAAAATGCAACTTGCAGAAATTAACAATGCATCCTAATGTGGGCTTATATCCGGCTTGTCTACTTGTTTTATTTGTTATGGAAATCATCATCAAATAAAATATGGTCGAGGATGACTTCGAAAGGTATCAACGTGCTTTTTCCACGGACTCCACCAGTTCTTATTTTCCATGGAACGTTCCGAGTGGTGATGGTAGACCGCATGGTGTGACTTATTTAGGTTGCCAAATTCAGAATCACCTGAAAAAGATTTTCCATTTTGCCAGAAAACGTGTGAAATATTGGTAGAATCAGAGGGACGAAATAATGACTGACTTGGTTCGTGTATGGTCAGTCGCTTCTGATGTGGGCCTGATGCGCAGGCCTAACTAGGGGATTTGGTGATGATTTGACCTCGAGTTGCTTCTTTATAGGAAGTACCGATGATTTGTTGAATGAACCATTGCGAAACCAAGCTACTGAATGTCAACAAGGCTGTAATAGCAGATGTATGTGTCCTGTTAACTGGTCTGTAATATTCATTTATGCCGGAGTAGATGTTCCGAGTTATGTAACAAGAGGAGTGTTGAGTGTAATATATCTTTATTTAGTATACATTACTGTAAACTACGGAGAAATAATGTATAATATGAACATTTTTGGCTTACCAGTTCTATGACTAGAGACCAGTTCAAAGCACAGTTGCACTAGAAGCTCTCAGAGTACATCCTAATGCTCCCAATGATCACTTGGTTATCCCTTTGTTAGGACTATGTTTGGTTGATCATGCCAAGTCTCCTTTGCTATTTAATCGTGTGTTTTTCTAAATGTTTAAATGTAGTTTGTAGCACTCAATTCATGTCCCAATAATGTTTCAAGGCTACCCAAAGTCGTTCACAGTTGGTTCGTCCTTAAAGGTTCGCACATATGAACCGTTCGTCTTGGAAGAAAGAAGCGACAAAACTGAATCGGGAAAAATGAGGGGGAGCGTGACCTTCACATAGGCAAAACATTAAAGGGGCGGTTTTTCACTAAGTTATTGAGAGACCATTTAATCGTACCCTTTTACGTGCCTTTCGTACCCTTTTTATTATTATGATTGATTGTAACACAAAATGTCTCTTTTTGTTTGTAGGTGTTTTCATAACAATTGTACCTATGTTATCATATATTGTAACCGTTTTTATTAGTACTTTATTTTATAATATATGTACCTCTTTTATTGTTTTTTGTACCATTTTTCCATTAGCTTATTATTGATCTTTCAATAAGTTTATTGCAAGACCGTTTCGTAGGAGACATACTGTAGGCAAAGTATTGTAAGGAGTTGGTGCGTGAACTTGACCAACAATTATAATTTAGTAAGTCTCATTGAAGATGACATATATCCGTTTTGACTGACGACGTGTCGGATCCCCTCTCACAAGGAGGCAAGTGGGAGGACAAATGAGAAACTAAATGGATCACCACTTGCCCTCTCACCTGCCCTTCTTGTGAGAAGAGATCTGACCCGTATTCATTGAAAACAAGTATGCGTCGTCTTCAATGAGAATTATTTGTGATTATAATAGGGTAGTGATAGGGATTCATCTGCATTTAAATGCAGCTATTTATTTCGTTAAGAGACATTTATGGTGTATTATACGAGTGCTTTTTTTTTTTTTTTTAATAATACGGTTATTCTAAAATGGGATTTTAGGGCACATATTAATAATACTTAAATGGAAAGTTTTATGATAAATACCATAGAAAATTGAAATAATTAAGCACTTTTTAAAATTCCAATATCATATTTATTGTCAAACCTTCAATTTAAGTATTATTAACATGTGCCGTAGCCCGTATGAGCACATTTTTAAAAAACCATTTCTAATATCATATTTAAGAAACTTTTCAGAACGTTTACCATTGCTGGAACGAGTTCTTAAAAAAAAGGATTTTGTCGAAAAGTGAGGTGGCGATGATCCCATTTTTCAGTCGTTTGTCCATTGCTAATGCTCTTACAGTGGACATGAGTTACATTTATACCGGTGAAGTTGTGAACTATGGAGGTAATTAGAAGAAATAATCAAAGAGCAATAATGAAAAACAAAGATGAATATATATAGTAGACTCTCAACATATATAATATGCGTACAAATTGTAATGTCAACCACACTAGCTCATCTCCATGTTCTGGAGTATTATATTAGACATTGAATTATACTGATTTCGAAAAATTTAGAGCGAAGCGATATCCAGAAATGATGGCCGCAGCTTCGAGAGGGATAAATGCGAGAAAAACCATGCTCACTGATGCAGCGGCTTGCCCATATGGTTCTTGGCCCGCCACTGCTGACGCAGATGACAGCAACAACAGTGCCAGTACCTACAAATTCATCCAAACACTTAACTAGTTAGTTCACCAATTAAGTATACTGTAAGATATAAGGACTTTGATATGTAATAATGTATGACGACGGTTGCATATTTCTAGTTTGGCCCTTCGAGATCACGATACATTTATCCGTGTGTTACTTGCATTCTAATTATTTCATATATAATCATATAATCATGTGTACAGTGATAAGAAGATTTGTGACAATTTCACAAGCAATAGCGATCCAAATTGAATGAATAACGGTTTAATTAAGCGAGAATTAGCTAAAAGAAGGTAAAATGCATGCGAACCTGATCTCCGATGAACTCAATCCAAACTCCAGTATTTAGTACCAACACTTCTTGCCCTGTTATTATCTCGTGGCCTCTTATCCCAACCAGCACCGCGGTATACACCATCACAATCACCGAGATGGCAACCACGAAACTATATTTGTTAAGAAAAAATATATATAGTCAATATCAATGGAAATTACGTAGTATTTTGTTTACGACTCAACTTTATTATTTACTACTATACGTAAATGATTAATTTTGCATACCTATAAGGCCCGAAAAGAGAGAAGTACGCGGTAACCATGAGTATGAAACCGAGGAAAGAAAATAACAAGGCAACTGCCCTAAATATCAAAACTAATAGCCCGTTCTTCATCCAATCCTCCTGCTTCCGTTGCTCAACACCCGACACTCCTCGGAAGTTTGATTCCGGCCTCACTTTTCCCATTTCGGGATCCCCCCCTGGAGGTGGTGGAAGATTGTTCCCTGCTACCTCCTCTTCGTACTCTGCAGGTATCGATTCTCCGTCTTGCTGCGACATTTTCAGTTACTGCTGTTAATTTTGACACCCAAGGATCGGAACAAAAACAGAATTTTTTTTTTGTTTTTTTAGATTGTTGAAATGTACATAGTTTTATGGCATTTATAACAAATATAAGCAGGGTTTTGAGGAAGTGTTCCTTGAGCCAGAGCAGCATAGGCTGTCAAAGAAAAGCTTGACTTATAACGTGAGGGGATCAATTTGTTTCTCTAAAACAAATTAATATTCAACAATTTGCTATTTGTACATTTAAACTTCTCATATTATTTACAACAATAGAGTTGACAAAACTCTTTAGAGTCTAATAATAAGTAGTCCATAATAATTTTGGTGGCAAAGTCGAATCATATGGCCTCAATCATGATGAATCCTAGTACCTAACTCCGGCCCTAAAACTTATATCCAAAGCCGATTTTTGTGTTAATAATCCTAGCCCCTAACTCCGGCCGTAATAATTTCGGTGGCAAAGTCGGGTCATATGGCCTCAATCATGATCCTAGCCCCTAACTCCGGCCAAAAAACTTATATCCAAAGCCTATTTTTCTGTTCATAATCCTATCCCCTAACTCCGGTCCGGCCGTAATAATTTTGGTGGCAAAGTCGGATTATATGGCCTAAAACTTATATCCAAAGCCGATGAATCTTATTTTTGTGTTAGAATTTTACTGAGTACTAGTTACGGAGGAATAATCATATACTTGTAGAAGTTCCTTGGTAGCTACTTGATCGTTATGAAAATTTATACCATAGATTTTTCACAACGGAATGTAAAACCGTTTTACCGAAATATTTGGTTTGAGTAATATGGATTTCCAAAGAAAAAAATCTAGGATTAAATCAATATCATAGATTAATTGGTTGACAATCGTCGTAAAACTAAGGCCCTGTTCTTTTCGGCTGAAACTGAGCTGAACTGAACTGAACTGGACTTAATAGAGCTGAGCTGAACTGAACTGAACTTAATGGAGCTGAACTGAACTGAACTGAACTGAACTGAACTGAAGTAAGAGTTAATTTATGAAGAGAGGAGCTGAACTGAACTGAACTGAACTGAACTGAACTTAAAGGAGCTGAACTGAACTGAACTGAACTAAACTGAATAGAGCTGAACTGAACTGAAATGAGCTGAAAATAAGTCAGAAAGAACAGGGCCTAAGAGGGTCAAAGTAATAAACAAAATGCAAGTGTGAGGCATATTGATGAGAGATTCTTAAGGTTTTAGTATATAATTAGATTCCTAAAATTGTATGACAAACCAAAGAATTCATCTCCTGAGGATCTTAATTCATGGCCGCGACTACTTAACAACGAACCTTTCGGCAAAAGATGAGCCTGCAATAAGTGGTACTTTAAGGCAAGTAGGAAATTCATACTCTTAAGCGCGGTTCTTTTTGGGTGAATGGAGCTGAACTGACCTTACTTTTTTTTTGTTGGTGAGAAGAAGCGGGAAACAAGCCCAAAAACAAAACAATTAACCGAAAATCAAAACTACAACTAAACTAAGAAAGCTAAAAAGCTGATTGGAGCTGTAGTGGTTTGAACTAAACTGAACTAAGCTGAAACAATTTTACCTGAGCTGAAATTAGCTGAATGGGCCTGAAATGAACTTATTAGGTTGAAATGAGCTGAACTAAATTTAATGGGCTAATATAATTATTTATGTATATTCTGAAATAAATAATTTTATATTTATCATAATATCTTTTCAATTTCACAAGAATTTGAGTAATAAAAAATTATACAACCCATTATAGAATAAGACGGTGTCATATTATGAGACGATCACTTTTTATTAATAAAAAAAATTCATCTAATGCTAACAGATGAAATATCTTTTTTTCGTAATGAGACCGTCTCAAGGCGTGAAACTGTTTCACACAATAATTACTGTTTATTCGGATATTATATGACCCAAACCAAAACATTATGAATATGAAAGTTTTGGGTCTATTATATGTTGTTGCCCATACAGTAAATTAAAGCTTATCCACCAAAGTCTTCAATAACAAAGTTTGCTTAACTTACCAAGTCTATTGCCTAAAATCAAGCCCATATACTTGTTAACAATTATACGACACATTTTTTACAACCTAGTATATTTACCTAATACTCACCCACTATCATCTCTCAGGTAAAACTAAAACTCTACTAAGAAAAAATTCCACCATTTTTTCATTAGCAGTCCACTGTCATCTCCGGAAAAGTTTCCGTGAATTTCTCTCGAAAAAGAAAAAGTGAGGATACCATGAATTCAATTGAATAGAAGCGGAGGCAATCTAGTTATTATTATTATTTTACATTCCTTTCCGCTTAACTATTGAACTTCTGAAACTATTTTACATTTTTTTCCCAAAAAAAAATAAAAAAATCAACAATAATAATAATAATAAAGTTATTATTATTACTATAAACAACAAAATAAAATTAAATATACCATAAGTAATAGTGATGAATAATAATAACAACAACAACAACAACAACAACAACAACAACAACAATAATAATAATTATTATTATTGTTAAGGTTGTGTCGAGCTGAATTTAAAAGAGCTGAACCGAGCTGAAGTTAACTGAAAGGGGCTAAACTGAACTGCAATGAGATGAAGTGAGCTGAAATTAAGCTGAAAAGAAACAGGGCCTTAGTACACCTTTTTTTTTTTTTCTTTTTTTTCAAAGTTGTTTTTTCATGGACGTAGTGGTGGAAAAGGATTACACATCAAATGTACAGTAAGTGGATTGTACATCTGATGTACTACGACAGATAATGTAGTTTTTGAGTTTTACAATAAAGTTTTGAGTATAGTATTTAAAAATTATGAATTTTACTATAAAGTTTTTGAATTCATTAATTTGAACATTAAGCTCAAAAAAAGTTATAATAAAACTCAAAATACATCAGATATAAGATTTAAAATTAATTTATAAACTTTAAAAAGCTCGAAAAAAATGCATAAAAACTCAAATTTATACTAGTCTGAGATAGTACATCTGATGTATAATCCTTTTTTCCTCAGACGTATTACCTTTATTACACTCTTTTAATTTTAGAGTTTACATATATTTTTTCCGAGTATTTACAATTTACAAGTTAAATAATATTTTTTTAATGGAAAAACTCGATATTAATTTAATTTATAGGTATAGTTCTTGAGCAACGTTGTATTTTTTAGCTTAATATTTAAAGTAGAATGCTTAAAAACTTTATAATAAAAACTCAAATTTGTAAGATAAAACTCAAAAAGTGTATCCTAAAAATCAGAAAGTACATAATCAGATATACACTACCTCTGATGTATAATTTATGGACTCCTTTCTCAACACAAAAAGGATTATACATCAGATGTAGTACCTCATACCTTTTTATTTTTCTAGTTTACAGATATTTTTTCCGAGTATATACAATTTGTAAGTTCTCTAATAATTTTTTAATGTAAGAACTTAAAATTAATTTAATTTATAGTTTTTGAGCAATGTGGTATTTTTTAGGTTAATATTTAAGTGACAATAATAATAACGAAAATAGTAAAAGTAACATTATTAACAGTAAGTACAATGGTTATGGATGATAATTTTTTTTTAAAATATAAATTTTAAAATATGATAAATAATAATATTATTAGTGTATTGAGGTAGTGAATGTGTATTGATATATTTTATGAGTATGGTAATCCTAATTTTAAAAATAAATATAGTATAAAATAAATTTTAAATGTTAAATGTAGGTAGTTCGGGCGGTGCCAGGTAGCAACGATAGCTTTCTCTTATTCTCTACCTTTTGTATTTTCTATTTCTTATTTTATAATACGTTATCAACACAACTATACAAAACTGATCGAGAATGAAAATACTGAAGGTACAATATAAAAACGGAAAATTCCCACGGTACCCTCGTACTTTGACAATTTGCCCAAAATTTTGGCCCGAAAAACTTTAAGTGGCCATAACTCGTGTTTTCAAACTCGGAATATCACGATTTTTTTTCTTCAAATCGTTCATCTTTCTGAGAACTACGGTTTGAAATAAAAAATGGCGAGTTTGGAACTCGTGACCAAGAGATATGACTACTCAAAGTTTGTTTGGTGAAATTTTTTTTGACATACATAAACTCCTAGCCACGGGATCAAATACGACCAATTTTTTTTAAACCGTAGCACTCGGAAAGATGAACGATTTGAAAAAAACATATCGTCATTTTACGAGTTTGCAAACACGAGTTATGGTCACTTAAAGTTTTTCGGTTTGAAATTTTGGATATTTCGGACAAAATATCAAAGCTCAGGGGTACCGTGAGAATAAAACTGGTCAATCCACCATGTAGTCGCAATATATAAATATAATCCTCCAATTAAGGTGTATACATAATGCTCTCCCAAAAGTCAATTTATAAGTGGAAGTCTCATGTTAAATAATACGGAGTAGCATATTGGCAGCTTATGTCGCAGCGGTATGTGTTGTTGTGTTGTGTTGACCTTGCTATATGATTTTAATTGCATTATTAACACGATTACATTAGTTTTCTTTTATTTTGTTGAATAGCTTTCCGGTGGAATCATGTTTAATGGACAATAAAAAATGAGGCCAGATTAATGTTGAATGTGTAGATACTCCTCCTTCCTCTGCCCGCTCGTTTATTTATATTTATAGTCCTGCTCAACCCCTAACCTCCCTGCTTTTTCGGGATTTAGTTATTAACCCCTTCTGACGCAAACTATGTTTGTTTGGTTTAATCTGGGCTGTTGCTTTTGTCCATCTCAGCAATTCATCATGTTTGCTTGCTCCAAACGTTGCGTGCCATGTCACCCGTGTACATGTTAGGATAATTTCTACGGCCAAACAACCCGTTTGGTAAAAAAAGTAGGAGTTTCACGACAGATTGGTAAAAAAACTTCTCAATACGACAAATAGGTAAAAAAAAACTTGAGATTCCTGACATATACACCAAATTTACTCCCATTAAATGCTATGGTAGGCGCGTGTAGTTCCATCCTCTTAATAAACACAATTTACACACTGCTTTGTTTCTTTTTCAACAAATATTCTTTCTCCATCTTATAATGAACAAAGTGACACAAAAAAAATTCCATCATCAGTGAGTATAGTGTTTGATCATTATCATTACAAAATGTGATTTTAATCAATGCACCAAAACTAACTAACACCAATTTTTTCACCACCAGCAAAATAATATTGATCCGATCCTAGAAGCAAAAGCTATCGATATCATACGTAAGATCACCACCTAGAGCCAACTAGTTAGGCTTGGTCATTTGTCGTTACCATTGGGGTCACTAATGACGATGCTGGGAGCAGTCATACTGGCATTGTATATCACCTGTCCCTGACCACCGTAATATATACCTAATCCATGTGGTGAATGTGACCTATATGATGTGCATATTCCTCTGCCTCTTCCATTTGATCTCTTCCGAGCAGCCGCCTCTAACCATGAGCTACATAAATTTCCTTCATTAGCCCCAACTCTTCTAGCTTCCTTGTTGCCTCTAGTCATCTTAACATACTCAGAAGGTGAAGGCACTTCATTTGGCATCGTTCCTAGTCGGTTTTTGCCTCCTTTCTTCCTTCCTCTATTCCAAGTTCTTGTAGGACCGACTCTCGTTGAACTTGACATCACAGATTCACAATTTTGTGATGTCTAACAAAATAAAATAAAAAAAGCGTCGATAGTTTCATATAAATTAAACAAAATCATATGGGTCGTGAAAAAATAGAGAAAATTAATTTTACCTATGTTGAGTTAGTGGGCAATGTGCATTTTCTCTTATCATGGCCTTGCTCGCCGCAATTGCTACACCTTATAGGTAACCCGCTCCTACTGTATTTCCTCTTATTTTTAGGTGTTTCGTCAACGTCTCTTCTTCTAGCTTTCTTTCTTCTCCCCCTAATCTGGATTTTACAATATCTGGAGGTAACACCATTCCTTCCCCTTCATGCTCCCAAAAGGTAATACCAGGGACATGTTTTAAGTAGTTGGAGTAGGTTTGGTTATATGTTTCTAAGGTATACCATTTAGGGAGGAAATTCTCAGGTTGATGTCGCATGTACAACAAAGCAGTCATGCCATGACAACATGATATTCTTGTTAGTTCCCATGACCTTACAAGAGCATGTTCTTTTTATTATGTCCACAGCATGGCTAACACCCTTATGGATCACCTCAAAACCACATTGTGTATCATCCCCATTCCACTTATACTCGCACCTGTTTTGCTCATTGTAAGACTCTTCCAGTTTCAAACTAATATGTGGAGCAACACCAGCAACAAATTGGCTATTAAGTAATCTTTTTTTCATCATTCTATCCATTAGAGCCATTCTAATATCTTCTAACATGCTAACAATAGGCTTATATCTTGATAATAAAATAAAACTATTAAACGTTTCAGCCATGTTATTATCTACTACATCACAATATGAATGAGTCTTAAAGAAAGACTTACAAAAATGCTCGGGATTCCTCCCATTGAAGTCATCGTATGCTTTCTTTGATATTTCCATTAGTTGAGCCAACTCATGTTCATACTCTCCTTTGCTCGTGGCCTTGACACATTTCCAGAATTGCCTCTTTAGAACCATTCTCTTGTGTTTCTTGCTCCAATTTGAGTATATATGCCTTGCACAATTTCTATGCTCAGCATTTGGCCACAAAGATTCAATTGCACATATTAGACCCTTTTGTTGATCAAATATCACTGTCCAGCCATCACCATCTTCCATTTTGAGATCCTCACTCAAAAGCTTACAAAACCACTCCCATGATCGTTGATTTTCCCTTTCAACAACTGCCCACACAATTGGAAACATATGATTGTTTCTGTCTCTACCAACTGCACATAATAATTGCCCACCACAAGCATGCTTTAAAAAGCATCCATCCAGTCCAAAAATAGGTCTACATGTCTCAAGAAAGCTCTTTTTCAAAGCATTAAAACATAGGTAAAACCTTTGAAATACTTCAGGTTGTCCGGGTACTCCCTCAAGTGTCTTAAGAACACATGTAGTGCCAGGATTAGACTTAACCAACTCTACCAAATATGGTTTTAAGATGTCATATTGTCTCTGCATTAATGTTGTCACAGCATTTAATGCTATTTCCTTTGCCCGCTCACACTTTCGGCTACCTACAACAATTTCATATCTAGCCTTCATGTCAGCCTTGATTTCAGCAGGTTTCATTAAGGGGTCCCTCAGAATTCTATCAAGATATTCTTGTGATAACCAATTCTCACTAATTAGTCTGTAGTTCATAGTCCTTAAGCAATCATGGATGGGCTGCATAGATTTAATTTGCCAAGCATATACGTCGTTAAGATCCGGCCCAGCAGTCAACTCCCATTTACACAAAGAACAACCTAAATGAATATGTTTCTTATCGTTTTTTTTATGTAGATTAAATCCTTGTGTTTCTGTATAGAATAAGCTAAAATAGCTTCCTTGAAGACTTTTCTCGATGCAAATCTCAATCCGGTAGATAGTTCTACACTTCTCATGTCAGTTTTTTCATTGAACATTTTGTACATCGACTTTTTTCTTCTTTTTTGCAAGGGCAAGTCGTCTACATCAGATTCATCATCCGATAACTCTGAACCCTCATCTTTGGATGCTCTCTGATCAGACTCATAACCCCCTTCATAAGTGGTCATAAATCTAGGCCACTTACTTGATGACCCTTCGTTTACGGTCTTAGTTAGTTGTGATGATTCCTTAGTGTTTTTAGCTTCTTGTAACGACATTTCATTTATCTGAGCCCTCCTTAAACTTACGTTTCTTGCCCTCAACTCGCACATTTCCTCGACATCATATTGTAGTTCCTCCTGTAGTAAGTCTACATTACCCTCAAGTGAGTCATCAGACTCTGTACAACTTGTGTCTCCACTTAACCCATCATCATCTTCTCGTATTGTTTGGGTAACAGAAGGAACATTGTTTTGAGTTTCGTTTGGAGCATTGAAATTTGGTTGGACTGCAAATGTGTTGTTTTGTACCCCAAAACCCGCTATTTCTAAAAAGTCATCATCTTCACAATAGTTTAACAAGCTCATCTGTATATTGAAACACCCATAAGAAAAAAAAAACAAAAAAAAAACAATCAAGAATCATCCGATATTCATGTAATGGTCTAATGGAGGCATGTGACTAACTTATTAGCACATGAAAAGTCAATGAAAGCATTGAAATTTTTATGCCAATCAATCATGCTTCACGTATTCTAATAAAAAATCCTAATTATATTTAATTGACCCATAAACCATAAACCCTAAATTATGTACCAATTAATTATACAAGTATAATCTATCTAATTAATTTACCAAAACTAACATATTTTAATCACAACATCATAAAATCCAACAAAAAATTTCATATTATGTATACTTCTTAATATATTCTACACACACATATATATATATATATATATAGAGAGAGAGAAAGGTTCAAATGAGTCCTTCATATCTTTTGAGTCCCTAAGTCCTCTTATGAGCCCTTAGATCTTTCAAGTTGGGTGGTTGAGATTAGAAGCAAAAAGTAACCATTACACTAATTCCTTACTTATACACTAATTAATTATCTTTCTCTCTCTAGCTTAAAGTTGATGACATTTTAGCATTTTTAGGGTTTAACTTTTGTTTTCAAGGGTAACTTTTGTTTTTTTTACGAGTGTGCAGTTTTACAAGTGTAACTTTGATCTTTTACGAGTGTAACTTTAATCCAAAAAAGTGTAACCATATACTAAAAAATGATTTTACGACAAGATTTTGACATTTTACGTATTTTCAGAGTGTAACTTTAGCCTTTTACAAGTGTAACTTTAATTCAAAAAAGTGTAACCTTTTACTAAAAAAATGATTTTACGACAAGATTTTAACTTTTTACGTATTTTCAGAGTGTAACTTTAGCCTTTTACAAGTGTAACTTTAATTCAAAAAAGTGTAACCTTTTACTAAAAAGTGATTTTACGACAAGACTTTTGTTTTTTTTACAAGTATGCGGTTTTACAAGTGTAACTTTGATTTTTTACGAGTGTAACTTTAATACAAAATAGTGTAACTTTATGCTAAAAAATGATTTTAAGACACGGTTTTGACATTTTTCGTATTTTTAGAGTGTAACTTTACACTTTCACAAGTGTAACTTTAATCCAAAATAATGTATTTTTATACTGAAAAGTGATTTTACGACAATTTCTTGATATTTTCCATATTTTTAAAGTGTAACTTTAGCGTTTTACAAGTGTAACTTTAATCCAAAATAATGTACTTTTATACTAAAAAGTGATTTTAAGACAAGTTCTCGACATTTTCCATATTTTTATAGTGTAACTTTAAGTTTTTTTACAAGTGTAATTTTATTTTTGAATTATATGGCATCTTATTTTTGAATTTTAAAATTTTAACTAATTTAAAGTGTAACTCTGACCTTTTCAGAATGTAACTTTATTATATAGAGAGTGTAACTTTAGTCATTTATAGTCTTTTCAGAAAGTAACTTTAATATATTGAGAGTGTAACTTTAGTCATATAAAGTGTAACTTTAGTCATATAAAGTGTAACTTTTACCCATTGATAGTGTATATTTAGTCCACTTAGAGTATAACTTTAACCCACTTTGAATGTAACATCAATCATTTGAGAGTGTAACTTCAATCCATCAACAACCTCCGTCTTAATAGGATTATTTTTTTAAAAATTTAGTTCTTATTTATTAGATCTAAAATTAAAATCAACTAAATAAGTAAAAAAAAAAATATATGTAAAACTTTGTTTATTGATTTTTTGAAAGTAATGGTACTTTTTAGTAAATCTAAAAATGGAGGAAAAAAAAAGTAACAATAAATCTGTAATCTATTTTGAGAGTGTAACTTTAGTTCGTTGAATGTGTAACTTTAGTTCGTTGAATGTGTAATTTCAGTCTACTAAAAACCTCCGTCGTCGTCACTCATAACACGAAATAAACACCACAAATATTTTTGTCAGAAATCTATTTTTATTTTGTAGATCTAAAATTGGCGAAAAAACAAAAAAAATAAAGGAAAATAAAAGAGTTGATCTAAAAGTAATAAAATTAAAAGGAAAAAAAGGAATGAAAAGGAATTACTAGTAGATCTAAAAAAAAGGAAACAAAAAAAAGAGAGAAAGAGAAGAAGACGGAGGGAGGGAGAGGAGAGATGAGGGAAAGGAAAGACGAAGGGAAGGCGGTGGCGCGTCGGATGGACCACGACAGAGGGGAGCGTTGGTGGTGACTGGTGGCCGGAGTGGAAGAGGCAGAGGAGCCGGCATGGAGTAGATTTAGGTTTGTTTTTTTGTTTTTTGTTTTTTTGTGGTGGAGTAGGTGGTTGAGTGGTGGTGTGGTCGTGGGTCTCGTGGCTCGGTGGTCGGCGCTGCGAGAAGGAAGAGGGGGAAGGCAGAGGAGGGTGGTGGTGGGTTGTGGGGGTAGAGGGTGGGGTGGTAGATCTTGTTTTTTGTGGGTTTTTTTTCCAGTTTTTTTATGGTATTGGTGGT
This sequence comes from Heliosperma pusillum, assembly GCA_022085475.1. Lineage (NCBI taxonomy): Eukaryota > Viridiplantae > Streptophyta > Magnoliopsida > Caryophyllales > Caryophyllaceae > Heliosperma > Heliosperma pusillum. The sequence goes on from JAIUZE010066245.1 coordinate 37,324, forward strand.
GGACGGCAGTGGCCAGCGGTGGACGGAGGTGGACGGCGGTTGACGGCGGTGGACGACGGTGGACGGCGGTGGCCAGCAGTGGACGTCGGTGGCCAGCAGTGGCCGACGGAGTAGGGGAAGAGAGAAAGTGAGGGAAGAATTTAAAGAGAGGAGAATTGGGATTTTTAGAGAGAAGGAGGAGGGAGTTTTAGAGAGAAGTAGAAAGTGTTTTGAATGAATGAATTATGTGGGTAGTGAGTGAGATAGAGGGATGTATTAGTGGATTAATTAGTGTGGTAGTGAGAGAGTGGGGTTAAACACCTCTTTAATGACATTTTTTGTGTTTTAATCTAAGCCATCCATCTTCAAGATCCAAGGGCCTCTAAGAGGACTCATGGACTCACTCTTTTGGGGTGGACTCATTTGATCTCATTACTATATATATATATATATATATATATACATGTATAAAACAATCAAAGTTTTAATTTTTATCAAATAGTAGAGAATGACGAAAATTAATCATCTAAAAGATTTAATTCCAAAAGAGGATTTTACTAATAAGGTTATCTTTATTTGGTGGAATGCTTGGTTTCATAGAAACGACAGTATCTTTAATAATGTGCATATCAGTATCAGCAAACTTATTACTTTATGTAATAATAGTATCAAAATCTGGAATGAGACTAGACATAAGGATTTCATCAACCCCGACATAGACAAGTCCGTTAGCAACAATGTTAATAAAAAAGAAATCTGGTGGGAAAAACCTAGAAGCGGTTTTCTAAAGCTAAATTTTGACGGGTCCAAAATAGATGGGAATGATGCTGCTTTAGGTTATTGCATTAGAGATCATAATGGGAAAGTTGTCTTGTTAGGAGCAAAGAAATGCGGATCTAATAGCATACTTGTTGCAGAAGCACTCGCTCTGAAAGAAGGCGTTTTAGCAGCAAAATACTTAGGAATTTCAAAACTGATTGTTGAAGGTGATAATTTATGTGTTATCAACTCGATTCGTAATAACTGGCAAATTCCGTGGGAAATCTCAAGTATTATCAAAGATGTGAGGGTAGACCTTCATTTCTTCGAGGAAGTGATTTTTAATCGCTGTTTTCGTGAGGCCAACAAAGTTGCGGACTTTATGGCCTTTATTGGACATTCTTGTCCAAATCTTTCGAGGTGGTTTGATAGCCGGTGGCTTCAACTTACCTCCCTCATTCGAAAGGATGAGATAGGTTGGTCCTATCCTAGAGGATCAATCTAGTTTCCTTACCTTATCAAAAAAAAAATAAAAAAAATCAAATAGTAGAGAAGGAAAAGTACCTTACTTTGCTGTGAATTATGCTGTTGTTACTGGGTTTTCATTATCAGTAATGGTGAAGGGATTGAATATGAGTCATGGTGGAGAGTGGAGAGATAAGTTTGAGGTTACTGGGTTTTGATTTTTATGAAGAAAAGAAAGTGATCAGGGAAAGGAATGAATGAGATATGCATTGTGACAACCCTCGCGAATGCGGAAATATAAAACATACAAGCATGTGAATTATATAGCGGAAATATGAAGTTTAAAAAAAAACTTTTATACATGCAAGGAAAGAATACGAGGAGTGTCATATATTACAAACTAAAGTACGAATTATACCACACCAAGAGACGAAGTCTCTCTAAAAGGTTAACATGTAAAAGTGATCTTACAAAATAGATGGGGTATTTTCGAAATAGATGGGGTATTTTCGAAATAGATGGGGTATTTTCGAAATAGATTTAGCAACTAGCTAAACAACGTCTAGAGGGGTTTCATCCCGGGACAACGCCCGCTAGCTCACACCCGAACCCAAAATAGTCAAAGCAAAAAGCCATCCATGCAAGCAACCTGTTCATTCATGAAAAACATGAACGCCACAATCAGTGGGGAGTAACTCCGGGTTCTCCCAGCCATATCACATCAAACGTACATATAAGGAAATACGAAAGTAAAGTCAGGCATATATAGATATCCATGTGAGTTACGATAAAAATAGATAGGCAATACGAGATATAATGATAAGCACATAAGAGGCACAAATCCGAATCCATCATGTTATTCAAAGACTCGGGAAAGACACTCTTAGGCAATCGAATACGCTCACTAGGGCTTGCATCTCACCGTTAGCGGTATAAGATTGATAAGATTGAGACTCGACAGACAAACCAGTCAAGTCATGCGATGATCACGATAAATACAACATATTATCATCCATTCCCGAACCAAGACAATGACGGTGTCCAATCGTGCAATGACCATGAACAATATCATGAAATCACGCATTCAAAGACGACACAAGACGACAATTCTCACGGTAAATGAAACGCACTAGCATCGTGTACATGGCAAGTATGATTAAAAGGCATCCACGGAATAAAGCATTTCCCGGAACGCATACACGATAAAGCATTTCGCGTATGTAGACTAATTTCTTCCTGGTAGGACGACGATAATAATACGTTCCTAGTCTAAATCTGGCCAGACTCTCGGAATAAAGCATGTTCCGATTCGACATGCGATAAAGCATTTCGCATCCAAGACTCGGGCTTATAATAATAAATGCCGAGTACCCCAAATTCGGTAGATCAATTCACGAAAGAGGCGAAAAAAGAGCACAAGCCTCATAACAAGCGGTACGCTACATGCAAAATAACACCACCTCGCAAGTACACAACATTTGACGGCCGGGTCGATCAACGCAATGCGTTCAACTCCCAACAACGTCGTCGTATGCCCACTAACACATGCATGTAAGCAGTAGGATACCTCTCCGTTCCGACATTCCAGCCTTACGAACGGGAAGGTAGCCAAGGGAATGAGAATACAAAGCACAAGACAAAATAGTGCTCAAACCTTAACATTTGTAAGAACCGACTCAAAGTGGGAACATACCAAAAACCGTCACAAAACATGAAACTAGGGAATCATATAAGTTTAAATATGATAAACATGAGTCAACACATGATACATAAGCATTAGAACAAGTTTATGAAGCATAATGAATAAAAACATAGTTCACCTCTCCAAAACAATGTTGTTTGGAAACCAACGAAAACAAGGGTCCACTTCAAACGGTCATAACTAGAGTTCTATATATGGGAATGCAGAAATTCCAAATCGAGGTGATAGATTATCCTCTTACGGTTCCAACGAGTGGTCACAAGCCCAAAACAAACAAGTAACGAAGGAGATATGATCATTCTACAAAAAAGGGTCAGTGCAGTGAAACTGCACAAGTCACGACCGTGACTTGTATTTCACGACCGTGAAATGGGGTTTCACGACCGTGACTTACATCTCACGACCGTGAGATGTGTTACCAAGTCACCCGAGAACCTTCAAGATAAATTCAATCCTTTTATTTTCAATTCTCATAATCTACTTCTATTAACTATCAACAATCAATATTTATCATCAACAATCATCAACTAACAACAATCATCATCAATCTCATAATTCCTAGGCTTTCTAAATGTATTCTAAATACGAACTCTAACATGGAAATCATGTAAAACACGTAAATGATACCGAGTAACCCTTCACCGTTACCTTTACGCGTCTTTAATCGATTCTAAACCTTCCTAGTCTCCACCTACATACAATTAGATAATAAAAGATGAATATCATTCACCTTGAGAAAGAAGGATAATTTAAAAAGCGAGAAAGACGGTAATTTTATTACCAATACGGATAGAGGAAGATGAGAGGGGAAGAATAAGACGAACTTACGTGAATTTGAGCAAGAAATAAAGGCGTAGGATCGATATTAAGACTTGAGCAAATATGGAGGCTAGTTTTGGTGGTTTGTATGAGGAAGAAGAAGGAGAGTGAGTTGTGAGGGAGTTAGGTTATGAGGGAGTATATATAGGGTGAGTAAGTGGAAAAGTCAACGAAAGTCAAAGACGGTTCCAAAGTCAAGAAAATTCAAAGACGACTTAAAATTCAAGAAAAGTCAAAGACGACTTAAAATTTCAAGAAAAGTCAAAGACGACTTAAAATTCAAGAAAAGTCAAAGACGACTTAAAATTTCAAGAAAAGTCAAAGACGACTTAAAATTCAAGAAAAGTCAAACTCGACTCAAAAGTCAAGAAAAGTCAAACTCGCCTTAACACGGGATTTTCATGAAATCTCGCAGAAATTCCAAATACGAACTCGGAAATTCAAAATTCGACTCGAAACATAAAAAGCTAATTTAAAACTTAAAATTGCTGACAAGGCTTCGTAAAATATTTCTACTAGAAAAATAGGGTACATTTCCGGGTGTTACAGATAGTTAACGATTTTTAGCTAAAATCATTTGACTAGTATGGAATTCTTTTCCAAGGTAGATATACAGGAATTGAATAGACAAAGCGTGACGTAGTGGATTAAGACCTAGTAAATCGCACTAAAAGCCTGCTAGACCATCTGATCTATGATTGTAATGAACACGCCATTCTTACGAACGCTCAATGAATTATTTGCATATCCTAAATCCAATTTCATCAATATATCAATCTACATGGGTGAACCTACTTCCCTAGATGCTTTTCATTACTTGCTTTACTATTTTTATTTTGTTTTTATTTTGTTTTTATTTATGCTTTATTGATAAGCTAAAATACGGTGTCGTTAATTCCGCAAATTAGCTAAGTCAAATAACAATTTATAAAACCAAATCTAGACTCAAACCAACCTAATAAAAAAAGGGTAGTAAGGGTAAGAAAAGGATCGAACCCAAGGGAAAGCGGTATTAGCTAAAATAATCTAATCTAGACTCTTGCAAAACATCAATTGACAAAATTAATGACTCTAATCACAAATTGAGACACTAATTACTAATTAAGATACTAATCAAAACAAAGACTTAAATTAATTACAAACTATAATATTCACAATGGAAAACATGTAGATTACAAATAAGGAGAAAGTTTTTCATGAGAAATGATTATCAAGTCTAAAATTACCAACAACAACTAAATACTCAAAGATTCAAATAAGGAGAAATAACTTAGTGCAATTATCCCAAGTTCCCCCACAATTAACATAGTAAAGACCCTTCTTTCCTTCCTTTCTCTAATTATCTATTACAAACTTCTAAGAACTAGCCACCATGAATTAAACCATCCATAAATGACTCAATACAACTAAACCCATACTTATTAAAACATAAGCATAAATAAAGATGCAAGCTTTAAGCACAAAACCATAGAAACATGCTAGAATCATGTAATAAAACATGAAACCATGTCCTAAATACACAATAACCCAAATTCCACTCAAAAGATTCCAACTTTTAAACCAAAGTTACAATCTTTCAAAGTTGCTTCAACAAATACCAAGACAAATCAACCAAATTCATCAAGACAAAGCAATTTAATCAAACAAACAATTACTAAGATGGTTAGTCTTAACAACAATTCATTCAACAATGAAATTCAAATATAGGAAAATGGAATTAAATAGATAAGGAAGGATTAAAAAGGTCTTACAATGCTAAAAGGGAAGAACTTGTTCAAATTACACTAAGCAAAGAAAGATTAGCTACCCATAGTCTTCATATTACAACAAATTTCTAAGTAAAAACCCATTACAAGAGCCAAAGTTGAAGAACAAAAGTAGAGAATTCTAAGGAAAATATAGTGTTGAATGTTGAATACTTCATCCCCCTCTCTCTCTTCAGTCTTTTTCTTTTATACCCTTGGTCCGCAAACCTAGGAGCCTTGAAAGGTGAGCTTCCAAAAGACAAGACGAGAAAATGAAGAAATCCCGTGCTGAGAAATGACGCAGGCTGCGTCCTACGACGCAGGCTGCGTCGTGATGACGCAGGCTGCGTCGTGATGACGCAGGCTGCGTCGAGCACTGCCCAATTTTTCCCTTGCTTTCCTTCTTGACTTTCGTTGACCCATGGACTTTTGGCCCCGCCTTGACTTCCATTGACCCATTGGGCTTGGTCTTCATACCTTGGTGATTCATTGCTAGCCCACTCCAATTTCCGAGTTTTTGGGTCTCGGGTTTTCGGGTTTGACTTTCATTGACTTTCGGGATTTGACTCTCAAAATTGACTTAAAATACTAAATACTAACATTATTACAAAAACTAAAATTAACATAAAACAAAGCTAATGACCCGTAAAAAGTAAAACGAAAGACTCTAAAATATACTACTAGACACGACAATATTTGACGTTGTCAAACACCCCCACACTTGGACTTTTACTCGTCCCGAGTAAAACTCGAAATTAGCACAAATGACACGAGCCCAACAAAGTGTGTGTGGAGGCATTGACCTCTCTTCCCTCACTACACCCTTCTTATACTCCCTCTTAAACAATCCACCCATGACAAAAACAAAATAAAAAGACTCAATTCTTGTGACACTCTTCTCTCACTCCCCCTCCTTATATCATCCCTCAAGACTAAGACACGACATGCCACCTACTCCGACTCAAATCAACTCCTCCCTCCTTATAGCTCCCAATAAAGTAGTATGACCATCTTTGCCTTATCCCAAGGCATAGCGAGATGGTCTTTCTCAACAACCTCCCTACAAAAACCACTCCTTATACCACCCCCTTATTACTCCACTAATGCAAATCATGGTTACTTGGTTGGCCCCAAACTTCACAATTTGCACAACCAAGCGACCACCAACATAAATCCACCAATTTGAAACAAAGTTTTGTGACTCAAAAATAAAAATAAATGGAGTCCTAAGCTAGCCTCCTTCCAATTTCCTCCTTATCACTCCCTTCTTATTCCTCCAAAATCCTCATCATAGGAAGAATTATGCTCAAATTTTTTCCTTTTTTCATTTTTCCATTTTTTTTCTTGAAAATCCCTCATTTTGCCTAAGGTGCCCTTTCGGGTTTTCACCTTAGCTTTTCCTTTCCTCTCATTGGTGGCTCGCAACTCGATTCTTCATTTTGCCCGGAATGCCCTTTCGGGTTTTCATCCCGTCCTCGGCCACCTTCCCAAATCCTGCCTAGGTGCCCACCCTTGTGGGTTTTCACCTAGCCGGGATTTTCATTTTTTTTTTCTTTTCTTTTTCTCTTTTTTTTTTCTTTTCTTTTTCTTCAAAATAAAGACAAATAAAATACAATGCATCAAAAACAAACTAACTATGTACAATCTTCTCCCCCACACTTAGAATACACAATGTCCTCATTGTAGGAGAGAAGAAAAATGTTACCTCATCAATTGTCGAAACGAGAAGACCCCGAGGCACCTCCTCGGTTTCTCCTCCTCTCCCTTTCTTCTCTAATCCGCTTCTTCGCTCCATGCCTTCATCAAGGGTCTCTTGGGTGTAAGGAAAAGGGTAGCCCGGGTTTTGTTGCATGGACATCCCAAAGAGAGAGCTAGCCAAGCCATAGACGTCCTCTTGTGCCACCGCATCCTCATAGGAGTCTTGAAGATAGGTGTGGTGGCGCTCATTTTGAACGTTAAAGTGGCTCGTAGCTTGCTCCCTCCAAGCATTTTGGGTGGCCCACATTTCATTTTGTTCCCGCCACCTTTTATCTTGTTGTTCCCTCCAAAGGCGGGCCTCCTCTTGCCCGTCTAGCATCCTCCTCCATTCCTCACTTTGAGCCCTCTCGGCCTCCGCTCTCAATCTCTCCCTCTCCTCCACAACATTGTGCCAATCATCCAAAGTCTCAAGCCTACCTCCTTGTAGTTGTTGCCAAGTGTTTGAAGCATCCACCCTCCCACTAATGTGCGTCAAGACGTCATTGGTGCTAGCAAAATAGTTAGCCATTTGTTGTTGCCATGGCTCTACGGGTGTGCTAGAACGACCCTCCGCATCAAACATGGGGGTGTCGGTATCATGGTGGCTTTGGAATGTTGATTGGAAATGGAATGGTGGTGGTTGTTGTTGTTGTTGTTGTTGTTGTTGTTGTTCAAAATTTGTGGTTTGGGAAGGTCCTTGCTCAATTGCAAGGATCTCGATCTCCTCTCTCAAATGCTCACTTCCCTCACCACCCTCTCTCCTTCCCCTCCTTCTTTGCCTCAAAGGCACTTCCTCTACCTCCTCCTCCTCCGCACTACTTACCCCCAAACTTTCCTCCCTAGGACACATAAAATCCCATGCCGCGGGTCCTCTAGGTAAAGGATTGTTTTGAGGTCTAGGCAACTTCATGTAACTTAGCCCGTCACTTCCCAACCAAAACATTTTCAAGGGTTGCTCTTTGCTAGTCTTGAACATGTGAACTTCTTCTAGCCCAAGTCGGTTCTATCTCGTCAACCCCCTACAAATGTTCACCGCTTGATCATTACCAATGCCCCCCTCATAATGCCTTACCAAGAAAGAAATCACCCCCCCACAATGGATGCTTGCCCTAGCAGATTTTTGCCTATGTTTGATGCAAGCCCTCAAAAACAAATCGGCCCAATCCAGGATCCCTACCCTCTCCGGAAGCATAGTCCACAAACATAGCCGAATATTCTCCGGTACTTTGGTGGGTTCTCCCGTGGAGTTGAAAATGGTGGTGAGGAATCTTGTGATTAGGCGGAGTACGGGGTGGGTGATGGCTGAAAGTTTGGCATCTTTAGATGGGCCGTGGTCATTGGCAATGTTATCCCACATCAAATGCATTTTGCCCTTGGGGCACCTAATGTCTTCGGGTTGCTTGGTGATTTTCAGGATTTGACGGATTTCGGAAGTTGGGGCATCATGCCAAGTTTGGTTCAATCGGAATCGGTAGGCTTTCTCCTCACCTTCGGGCACATCCAACTCCGACAAGGTTGCTAGAAACTCGTATGCGAAACTCCTATAGGTGTAATCCCAGGAGTTCGGCTCGAGATAAGCCTCTAGCCCTACTTTAGCTAGCATGTCCCTTGTCAAGTTGAACATGCCTAAGGCATGGAGGGTGTTTGGGCAAAAGAATTTGGTGGCTACAAGAGGGTGAGTGGTTATCTGATCCCAAATTTTCTTATATTGAGCTTGCAACCTTTCATAGCCCATGAACACCGCTTCTACCTCGGTGTCGGGCTCACTCACCGCAGCCCTCTTATTTTTCCCTTTGCCAAACAACTTGGAGATCTTTGGTGCCATTTCTGCAAAAATTAACAAGCAACACACTACAACAAACAACAAGCAATCACTCGAAAGATTTTTCACTCAAGCAATTCAACAAACACTTGGTGTGCAACAATTTCTACACCTCAAGAACTTAGTGTTTGTTGAATTTCTTTACCTCACTCAGAAAACTTTGTCCAATCCTAACTACACAATCAAGCAAGGGCAAGGGGGAACTCAACCTAAGACTAATTCTAGCCTAATTCGAGTAAAAACTTGAAGAACAATGAAAAAGTTGAATATGAAGTTATACCTTTTGCTTTTCCACAAGATTCAAGCTCCTTGATGATTAGAATAGGTAGGAATCCGACAAACAACCTTAAAAACCCTACAAAAGTTCCTAAAAATCGAATTTGAGGAAAACAAAAGCTAGGTTTTCAAAACGGATTTTCGGAGATTGAGGGTGAGTGAGATTGATTTTGGGGTTATTGAATGTAGAATAATGATTAGGAAGAAGAATTGGATTGATTTTGATGAAGGTTTTGGAAGATTTGAGGGAAAAAGATGGATTTTTGAGGGATTGGGGTTGGTTTGGGGTGTTTTTCGTGAAGAACAAGGGTATGAAGATGTGCTTTTGTTTTGATGAAGAACACGGGCAAAGGATAGAAAATAAACTGAAATCTGCTTTCGACGCAGGCTGCGTCATACGACGCAGGCTGCGTCATACGACGCAGGCTGCATCGTGACGACGCAGGCTGCGTCCTACGAGGCAGGCTGCGTCCTACGAGGCAGGCTGCGTCCTGCACTGCCGGTTGGTTCTAGCTTTTGCACTTAGCAAAATTTTTGCTAAGTGCTCCAAACATCTCCATACTTGCATTTTCACTCCAATGGCCCATAATAACCTCCAATATCCAAATTCCATCGATTCCCGAACTTTTTATCCGTGGCACGCATCTCGAGGCGGCCAAAAATTCGCAAAACTTCACAAAACCGTTAGTAACTTCAAAAAATTTTGTTTGATGCAATATCTAACTAACTTAAAACAACTCAAATGTTAAGATTTAACAAAGAAACTTCAAAGAAATATTCACAAGGATAGAGTATGTACATGGTTTGCCGTTTATTTAGAGTCGATGGCTCGACTTAGCTATTTCAAGCTTTTCAACTTTGATAAATGGGGTCTTCAAGCAAGACCTCTTCTTCCCCCTCCCGGGCACATCCTTGGAAGTAGTGCTTGAGACGGTGGCCATTCACTTTGAGGAGCTTTCCATCCCCGGGCCCCTCCACTTCAATAGCCCCATGGTAAACACTTTCTTGACGGTGTAAGGTCCAAACCATCTTGACCTCAACTTGCCCGGAAAGAGCTTAAACCGGTTTTGGAACACAAGAACTTTATCACCTTCCTTGAAAACCTCTACGGTTTATCATCCCATCATGCCATCTTCTTGTTTTCTCTTTGTAGATGGAAGAGTTCTCATAAGCATCTTGGCGAATGTCTTCAAGTTCTTGTAATTGAAGCTTTCGGTGCATACCGCTCTCATCTTGGCTTTGGTTGAAAGATTTGATAGCCCAATATGCTTTGTGCTCAACCTCCACGGGGAGGTGGCAAGCTTTGCCATAGATGAGACGGAATGGGGACATGCCAATGGGGGTTTTAAAAGCGGTCCTATATGCCCACAATGCATCAACTAGCCTCTTACTCCAATCCTTTCTATCCGGATTGACCGTCTTTTCAAGCATTCCTTTTATTTCACGGTTGGAGAGTTCGGCTTGCCCGTTTGTTTGTGGGTGATAGGGCGTGGATATTTTATGATTCACCCCATACCTCTTGAGAAGGCCTCCAATCACCTTGTTGCAAAAATGGGTACCCCTATCACTAATGATAGCCCTTGGAAAGCCAAACCGGGAGAATATGTTCTCTTGAATGAAAATGGCCACTACCTTGGCATCATCGGTGCGGGTAGGAATGGCTTCAACCCATTTTGACACATAATCTACCGCCAAGAGGATGTATAAATAACCACCGGAATTTGGAAAAGGGCCCATAAAATCAATTCCCCACACGTCAAAGATCTCACAATATAGAAGAGGTTGTTGTGGCATCTCATTTCTTTTTGTCAAATTCCCCACCCTTTGACATCGGTCACAAGTTTTTACAAATTTGTGGGCATCTTTGAAAAGGCTTGGCCAAAAGAAACCGCATTCAAGCACTTTTCTAGCGGTTCTTTGTGGCCCAAAATGCCCTCCACAAGCATAGTCATGACAATGATGTAAGATGGAAGGAATCTCACTCTCGGGCACACATCTTCTCACAAGTTGATCTTGGCAAAATTTCCACAAGTAAGGATCATCCCATGTATAGTACTTGGCATCGGACTTGACTTTGCTCTTTTGATGAGAAGAGAAATGGCTTGGAAACCGCTTTGTCACCAAATAGTTGACCATGGTAGCATACCATGGCTCCTCCACTTGTATAGCATAAAGTGACTCGTGAGGGAGACCTCCTTCAACCTCCTCAAGAGGGCATGATGGTCTTCCTTCATGGTTTAGCCGGCTCAAATGATCCGCCACCACATTCTTCACTCCTTTCTTGTCTTTTATTTCCACATCAAATTCACTTAGGAGAAGGATCCACCTCAACAACCTTGGCTTTGCATCCTTCTTTGCCACAAGGTATCTAATGGCGGCATGATCGGTGTAGATGATCACCTTTGTGCCCAAGAGATAAGATCGGAATTTTTCTAGAGCATAAATCACACCAAGGAACTCCTTCTCCGTCGTAGAATAGTTCTTTTGAGCATCATTCAAGAGGGTAGAAGCATATTGGATCACATGGGGTCCCTTGTCACTCTTTTGACCCAAAACCACTCCCAATGCATAGTCACTTGCATCGGTCATGATTTCAAATGGAAGATCCCATCGTGGTGCTTGAATAATTGGTGCGGTGACCAATCTCTCCTTCAAGTCATCGAATGCTTTCCTACATGAGTCATCAAAAACAAACTCCGCTTCTTTGTGCAAAAGCTTACATAAGGGGTTAGCAATCTTGGAAAAATCCTTAATAAATCTCCGGTAGAAACCGACATGTCCAAGAAAAGACCTAATGTCTCGGGTGTTAGAGGGATAAGGTAAGGTTTTGATAATGTCAACCTTAGCCTTATCCACCTCAACCCCCCTTTCCGACACTACATGTCCGAAAACGATGCCACTAGTCACCATGAAATGACATTTTTCGGAGTTTAAAATGAGATGGGACTCTTGGCATCGCTCTAAGACAAGAGCAAGGTGTTTTAGACATGCATCATAGGAGTCCCCATGGACGGTGAAATCGTCCATGAATACTTCTATGATCCTTTCTACATAGTCGGAGAAAATACTCAACATGCACCGTTGAAAAGTTCCCGGTGCATTACACAAACCAAAGGGCATACGACGATAAGCAAATGTACCAAATGGGCATGTGAATGTGGTCTTGACTTGGTCCTCGGGTGCGATTGGGATTTGAAAATACCCCGAGTACCCGTCAAGGAAACAATAGAAAGCTTTTCCCGCTAATATTTCTAACATTTGATCAATAAATGGTAGCGGGAAATGGTCTTTCAATGTTACCGCATTCAAGCGACGGTAGTCAATACACACCCTCCAACCGGTTTGCGGTCGGGTGGAGACTAAGTCTCCTTGTGCATTCTTGACTACCGTCACTCCTCCCTTTTTAGGTACGACTTGCGTTGGGCTAATCCAACGAGAGTCGGAAATGGGGAAAATGATACCCATTTGCAATAGCTTTATTACCTCTTCTTGTACTACCTCCGCCATTGGAGGATTTAGCCGCCTTTGGGGTTGTCGAACCGGCTTTGCCTCCACCTCAAGGCGTATTTTGTGCATGCATGTCACGGGACTTATCCCCTTTAGATCCGCAATACTCCACCCAAATGTTTCCTTATGCTTTTGAAGTAGCTCTACCAATTTGTCCTCTTGGTCTTTGGTGAGCATGCTTGAAATGATGAGTGGTAGGGTATTCTTGTCCCCTAGAAAGATGTACTTCAAATGGCTTGGGAGGATCTTGAACTCGACCTTCGGAGGTTGGATAATGGAAGGGAGGGGCTTGTGGAGTGGGATACTCAAGGCAAATAACTCGGACAACCTAGCCAGTGCAGGACGCAGGCTGCGTCCAGTGACGCAGGCTGCGTCGTATGACGCAGGCTGCGTCGTGTGACACAGGCTGCGTTGAGCACTGCCTTGCCCAGTTTTCAGCATTGCTATGACGTTGAGCTCCTCATATGTTTCTATTGGCTCTTCCCTTTCCAAGTCTTCAAGACATTCCTGCACATCAAAGGCCAACAACAAACGCAAACCTTCCTCTTCCATGGGGTTAGTTAAAGCTACCTCGAGTGGGTCTCTATCACAAAGTTTATACATTTGATTCACTAATGGCTCAAAGATATCCAAGAAAAAAACAAGATTGATGGTCACTCGGGTGCCTCATGGAGTCATATATATTGTAAGTTAATCTTTTTCCTTCAAACTCCATAGTCAAGCACCCGTTTGAAACATCGATCTTGGTATTTGAAGTTTTCATAAACGGCCTACCAAGAAGGAGAGGGGTGGCACTAGAGCTAGATTCCATATCTAAGACGTAGAAATCCGCCGGGAAGACAAGATTATCGACTTCCACTAGCACATCCTCTACCATGCCCTTGGGGTAAACACTAGACCTATCGGCAAGTTGAATGACTACCCCGGTTTTAGACAACGGTCCTAAACCTAGGGTCTCATAAATAGATAAAGGCATGACGTTTATAGAAGCCCCAAGGTCTAGCATGGCACGTTTAAAACTCTTTCCCCCAATAGTGCAAGGGATGGTGAACATGCCCGGGTCTCCACATTTCTTGGGTAAATTTTGTTTGAAAATGGCCGACACATGTTCACTCACCCTAACCTTATGGGTTCCCTTCTTTGGATTTCTCCTAGGTGTACAAAGTTCTTTCAAGAACTTTGCATACCTAGGGACACTATTCAACAAGTTAAGAAGAGGAATGTTTACCTCACATTTTCGGAAAGTCTCATATAAGTCATTCTCCTTGGCATACTTCCTTGTGCTTATCAAAGCACTAGGAAATGGGACTTCCGGTATGTACTCCTCCACTTCATCATCTTCAATAGTGTCTTTGCCCTTCATTGAAATGTCTCCCTTGGGGTCCTTGCTTGTGGATGCCCCTTTCTCATTCTTCGATATCTCTTCTTGACCAACCACCAATTCTTCTTGGTCTTCAATCTCAATGGTTTCCATCTCTAGATTCTTCATCTTTTCCTTTCCTTTCCCAAGGGGGTTTACTTCCAACTCTTTCCCTCCCCTCAAGGTCATGGCACTAGCATTTTCCCTAGGTGGGGGAATGGTTTGAGATGGGAATCTTGTGGAGCTTGAGGCTTGGGATTTTGACAAATTTGAGGCCATTTGGGATAGTTGGGTTTCCAAGTTGTTCACCCTAAGGTTGTTAGCCTCCCTATCCTTCCTTGCTTCCTCTCTATCCCTCCTTGCCTCCTCCCTATCCTTCTCTTGATTGGCAAGAAGTGTTTGCAAGATGTCACTCAAGTTCCCTTGAGAAGAAGAATTCCCTTGATTTGGACTTTGGTTTGGTTGTCTTTGGGATTGAGAATTACTTGGAAAATTTGAGTTGTTGGGTCTTGGGTTGTTGAAATTTCTTTGGGGATTTTGGTTGAAATTAGAGTTTCGGTTTTGGGTTGGATTTTGGGCTCTCAAGTGATTGAATTGACCATTTTCAAAACTCTTTGACTTGTCTCCTCCCCACCCCAAAAGATCACGATTTCCCACTTGGTTATACATTCCTCCACCACTTGGGTTTCTAGCATTGTAATTCCCATACCCCATGGCATTGACACTCTCCATAGTGGCTCCTTGCTCAATCATGATGTAACATGTATTTGTAGCATGGTCACCTCCACAATATGAACATTCAAGTTGTTCGGGGTGTTGAGAAAATGAATTACCTTTGTTAACAACCAAGTTGGATACCAAGCTTTTAAGTTCACCCATCTCTTGCATGATTTTGTGATTTTGAGAGGCATGAGAATCTTCCATGGAAGATACATTTCTAGAGCTTCCTCCCCTTTCATTCTTCCTCCCGTAGCTTCTTGTGTTCATAGCCAATTTCTCAATAATGTTGTTGGCCTCGGCCACATTAAGTGTATCAATGCCACCTCCGGTGGCGGCTATAATCATCCGTTGGTCGTTTTGGCATAATCCTTCATTGAAGGCCGTCAATAAATCGTCACCCGACATCCCATGATACGGGCACCTTGCCACGAGGCTTTTGAAGCGCTCCCAATAGTCATAGAGAGTTTCCCCCATGTCTTGCTCAATGGTAGTGATGAGCTTCTTTGAATGGTTATGCCTTGAATCCGGGTAATATTTCTCAAGAAATTTCTTCTTCAAACCCACCCAAGTAGTGACGGAATGGGCCGGAAGACAAAATAACCATTCCTTAGCGGCATCTTGTAGAGAGAATGGAAATGCCCTAAGCTTAAATTGGTCTTCGGTCACTCCTTGAGGGATGGCCCCTTGGCATATCATGTGGAATTCGGCCAAGTGCCTATTGGGATCATTCCCCACCATTCCATGAAATCTAGGCAAATTATGGACAAAGAACCCCTTGAGCTCGAAATTTACATCCCCCATGGGAGGGTATGCGATACACAACGGTTGCTCTTCATAGTTTCTTGCCCGGATTTCACCAATAGTTCTATTATCTTCCATTTCGGGTGGGTAGATGATGTTCAAGGGTGGTGGTCTCCTAGGAGGTGACTCAAACACTTGTTCTTGTGGTTCTTGAAAAATATTGTTCCCAAACTCCTCTTCACTAGGCTCCCTCCAAAAGGGTCTCCTATAGAGGGGATTCGAAAACAACCAATTGGAAATGCTACTTGAGGACGGGTCAATGTCTTGGTCACCAAGTCCTTCTTGTGACCTAGGCATAAACTTTTAAAAACAACTCCACAACACAATTAGTAACTTCAAACCCAAGTAACCTACAAACAATACAAAAAGAAATATTTGAAAAACAATCTAAACAAAATATGACACTAACAAGAGTTCAATTTGATACTTAGCTATATTGCCTTCCCCGGCAACGGCACCAAATTTGATAAGCTAAAATACGGTGTCGTTAATTCCGCAAATTAGCTAAGTCAAATAACAATTTATAAAACCAAATCTAGACTCAAACCAACCTAATAAAAAAAGGGTAGTAAGGGTAAGAAAAGGATCGAACCCAAGGGAAAGCGGTATTAGCTAAAATAATCTAATCTAGACTCTTGCAAAACATCAATTGACAAAATTAATGACTCTAATCACAAATTGAGACACTAATTACTAATTAAGATACTAATCAAAACAAAGACTTAAATTAATTACAAACTATGATATTCACAATGGAAAACATGTAGATAACAAATAAGGAGAAAGTTTTTCATGAGAAATGATTATCAAGTCTAAAATTACCAACAACAACTAAATACTCAAAGATTCAAATAAGGAGAAATAACTTAGTGCAATTATCCCAAGTTCCCCCACAATTAACATAGTAAAGACCCTTCTTTCCTTCCTTTCTCTAATTATCTATTACAAACTTCTAAGAACTAGCCACCATGAATTAAACCATCCATAAATGACTCAATACAACTAAACCCATACTTATTAAAACATAAGCATAAATAAAGATGCAAGCTTTAAGCACAAAACCATAGAAACATGCTAGAATCATGTAATAAAACATTAAACCATGTCCTAAATACACAATAACCCAAATTCCACTCAAAAGATTCCAACTTTTAAACCAAAGTTACAATCTTTCAAAGTTGCTTCAACAAATACCAAGACAAATCAACCAAATTCATCAAGACAAAGCAATTTAATCAAACAAACAATTACTAAGATGGTCTTAACAACAATTCATTCAACAATGAAATTCAAACATAGGAAAATGGAATTAAATAGATAAGGAAGGATTAAAAAGGTCTTACAATGCTAAAAGGGAAGAACTTGTTCAAATTACACTAAGCAAAGAAAGATTAGCTACCCATAGTCTTCATATTACAACCAATTTCTAAGTAAAAACCCATTACAAGAGCCAAAGTTGAAGAACAAAAGTAGAGAATTCTAAGGAAAATATAGTGTTGAATGTTGAATGCTTCATGCCCCCTCTCTCTCTTCAGTCTTCTTCTTTTATACCCTTGGTCCGCAAACCTAGGGGCCTTGAAAGGTGGGCTTCCAAAAGACAAGACGAGAAAATGAAGAAATCCCGTGCTGAGAAATGACGCAGGCTGCGTCCTACGACGCAGGCTGCGTCGTGATGACGCAGGCTGCGTGATGACGCAGGCTGATGACGCAGGCTGCGTCGAGCACTGCCCAATTTTTCCCTTGCTTTCCTTCTTGACTTTCGTTGACCCATGGACTTTTGGCCCGCCTTGACTTCCATTGACCCATTGGGCTTGGTCTTCATACCTTGGTGATTCATTGCTAGCCCACTCCAATTTCCGGGTTTTTGGGTCTCGGGTTTTCGGGTTTGACTTTCATTGACTTTCGGGATTTGACTCTCAAAATTGACTTAAAATACTAAATACTAACATTATTACAAAAACTAAAATTAACATAAAACAAAGCTAATGACCCGTAAAAAGTAAAACGAAAGACTCTAAAAATTACTACTAGACACGACAATATTTGACGTTGTCATTTATATTAGTTTAGATATCAAAAATCTCAAAACCCAGATAATCATTAGATAGAACTTAATTGCGAGACAATTCACATTCCATAGGAAACACCATCTCCCTGAAGATCGACCCCTACTTCCCTAATTACATTAATTTGTTATTAGCCTAGTCTGGGTAATTTATCTTTGTATTGGGCTTGCGACAAGCCTGATCAAATTTTGGCGCCGTTGCCGGGGAGCACGGTTTAGTTTTCCTTTTCTTGTGATTTTTATCGCAATTAGTTTTATCTAGTCTTTAGGAATCCAAATTCCTTTAGACCTCTCTTGATTTTTCATCTTAGCTTTTCAATCTTATGCCCAGATCTTCTAGACTTGGGACCTCTATCTCTTTAGACCCCGATCTAGAAAGAACTCGGCAAAGGAGACGAAAGCTATTCATCGAAATCTCAAAAGCTTCTGATACTTCAAGTTTAGATCGTATTCGTGAGAAATACTCGGATATTCTATCTAATCTTGAAGGAGAAGAAGATCCATTCTCATCTCCATTCACAAAAAACCACTCAATCTTCATTCCATCTTCACCTTCACATTCGGGAATGGTTCGACTTTCAGACCATTCCAAACCCACCGCAGAAACACTTCCAAGGGGTATTACTACACCCCAAATCGAAGCCCAAAACTTTGAAATCAAACCATCCTTCATTAACCTCATAGAAAGAAGCCAATTTAGTGGCAATGCCGCAGAAGATCCCAACCTTCACATCCAAAACTTCTGTGACTATTGCTCCACTATTAGACAAAATGGCGTCACCCAAGAGCAAATTAGAGAGATGCTCTTCTCATTTTCTTTGAAGGGTAAGGCAAAGTTGTGGATTCATAGCCTTGATAAGGTTACTTTAGGTATCACCGATTGGGAGAGCTTAGCTCTTGCCTTCTACCAAAAGTACTTTCCCCCCAGAAAAGACCGCTTTGTTGAGAAGTCAAATCACTGGTTTCCAACAAGGGGATGATGAGAGCCTATATGAAGCCTGGGAGAGGTACAAGGACTTACAAAGAGAATGTCCTCATCATGGGTTAGATTCATGGCTCCTTGCCATCACATTCTATAATGGGTGTTATATAGAGTCCCGTCGAATCCTGGATTCTGCTAACAATGGAAGATTTGATCAAATCAATGTTGAAAATGCTCACAATACCATTGAATCCATGGCAATTCACGATTCTCAATATAGAAATTCCCGCTCCATACCATCGAAATCTAAGCAAGAAGACCCCGCTTTAACACTTTTACAAGCCCAAGTAGCCCTTCTCACACAAAAGCTAGAACAACTCCAATCCTTTACATTTCAACAGAGTGACAATGGTGTAAGTAAACTTGAAGCCATAATGCTGCAATTAGCTCAAAGGCAAGACACCATGATAGCTCAATTTCAAGAGAGTGATCAAGCTAAGGACGCCGCCATCAAATTGTTGGAAGCTAAAATTTCCCAATTTACCTCTTCTAATACCTACCAAGAGCAAGGGCAGCTGCCTTCACAATGTTACCAACCTCACGAAACTGTAAATGTCATTTCCTCGAGAAGTGGTAAGCATAATGATGAGCCCGTGGTTGTTAATATTGAAGCTGAGGTGCCCATGTCAAAAGGGAAAGAGCCCGAGATTCCTATTGAGATCAAGGTCCCATTTCCCGAAAGATTAGCAAAGCACAAGGAGGAGGCAAAGTATGGTAAATTCCTTGACGTCGTTAAAAACTTAAAGGTAACAGTCCCTTTCCTTGAATTGCTTTCCGAAGTCCCTTCTTACTCTAAGTTTATGAAGGAAGTCCTCAACAAGAAGAGATCCTTCAATGAGACTGAGACCATAGCTTTCACTGAAGAGTGTAGTGCACTCTTGCAAAATAAGTCTCCACCAAAACTCAAGGACCCTGGAAGTTATTCCATCCCTTGCACTATAGGCACATATACCATCGATAAGGCCCTTTGCGACCTAGGTGCTAGTGTAAGTGTCATGCCCTTTTCTATGTTTGAAAAACTTAACATGGGTGCTTTGAAATGCACTAATATTACTTTGCAAATGGCGGACCGTTCTCTAAAACAACCTATGGGTGTTTTAGAAGATGTGCCCGTCAAGGTTGGTAAGTTTTTCATTCCCGTTGACTTTTTAGTACTTGACATGGCCGAGGACTCTCAAATCCCAATCATTTTGGGAAGACCCTTTTTGCACACCACTGGTGCAGTTTTCGATGTCAAGAATAGGAAGTTGACGTTAGAAATAGGAGATGACAAGGTGACCTTTAGTAAAAATGCCACCGTTAGGAGTCCTGTGGTAGAAGAACCTTGTTATGTGCTTAATGTTGATGACTCTTCTATTGTTTCTTCTATGCCTCGATCCTTACTGACAGATCCGGTGGAGGCACAGGTTAGTGTTGATTCTCTTGCAGGTGATCATACTAAAAGCACTACTGCTAAAAGTGCTAGAAGGGGCTATTCTCGGAAAAGCTTAGCATGGATGGAGAATGTAAAGCAGGCTATGATGATAAGCTTGGATGATAGTGAGCTTAAAGATAAAGGATGATTTCAGAGAAAGAAATGGAGTCTAGCAAGACTTTTTAAATTGCGCTTCTCGGGAGGCAACCCGTGTTCCTTTTCTTTTTGCATTTTTATTTTTGTATTCCCTTTTTCATTATTAGGATTTATTTTGCAGATGAAAGAGTTTTTGAAGAATCTATAAAGACCTTCCTTGTCAAGTCCAAAAGACTAGCTTGGGGGAGTCCTTGCTGAGTAGAAAGCTTCACTCTTCTTTCATTTTCCCTTTTTCCATTAAGCATCTCATTGCATATTTTGTCTTTGTGCTCACATTGAGGACAATGTGGTGTTTAGCTTGGGGGAGGGATTGCATTTTCTCATTTTGCATTTTGTTTATATTTTTCAAATTTTGAATAAAAGAAAGAGAAGATTTTTGAGAAAATTTTAAAATTTTTGAACACAATTGAATGCTTTTCATGCTTTGCTTGCTTGTTTACTATGCTATCATGTTACATTTCCCAAACTTGGAGCTTTCAAACCATAATGATTCAATATTCATTGAATTATGCATACATAGGGAAGTCTTGTACACAGTAGGCATGGAATGAAACTATAGATGAGTACGCTTGACCTTGACATTTGGCAAGTTACATATATTGTAAGGTAGAACCTCCTTAGGCTGGTACATCTATACCCAGTCTCATCTAGGTGTGTGTAGTTCTCCTTGTGATGTGTGTCATGTCAAAACGCATAAGTATGGTTCTCATTTCATTCCTATAAGCGTTGCATTCATGATTCACTAAGATTTGAAGCCTTTTTCACTTTGAATTACACCTCAAAATTAGCCCCTTCATACAAATGCTTCACAAAATAATAGCTACATACAAAAACTGCCTACCTTTTGAGCTAGAAGCTAGACTATGGTGTATGGGTGCTATTTTGAGAAGATTTGTCCTTCATGACAAAGTGAAATTGGGAGAACGAAAAATGATCAAAAAGTGATGTTATGTTCAAAAGGAAAAAAATGAAACAGAAAAAAGAAAAAGAAAAAAATGAATAGGAAAAAAAAGAAAAAAGAGAAAAGAAAATCGAAAAAGAAAGAAAAGAGAAATAATAAAAGAAGTTGTGAGTATCTCCTCGAAATGTCAAGTCAGTATTCAGAAGGAGTTTACCCTTGTGTTTCGTGTGTAATAAGGGAAATTAACCGAAAGTTTGGTTTGAGTATTCATTGGTCAGTTGCTAGCTCATTCTAACCTTCACATAACCATAACTTTTTGTCCACCTTTCACCCATTTCCCAAAGCCTTCTTTTCATTTTTCCGGCTTCTTTTCTATGTGCATTGTGATCTTTGACTTGTGTTTTGAATTGTTTACCATATTAGACTGCGGACACATTTTCATGAGTCGTAGATAGGTGAGTGTCTCAAAACATTTACACAAAAAGAAATCACCTTCTACATACAATGAGTGTTCGAGTGTACCGCGAGAGTCCATTTGTCAAAAGATCATGCAAGAACGAAAATCTTATAGTATGAAATTCTTTGTTGCTACGCGTATGTAAATCTAGCCTTGTTTATGTATCATTCTTTGCCACGTTGTTTTTGAGGGTTTATGATTCATTATGTTTTCAAACGCTTTATGTTGAGATTTGTTTCTTGATGGTATAGTAGCCAATGCTTGCAACCTTGTCCCGGTATTGTTTGATATGTTTGCTTGAGGACAAGCAAAGGTTTAGCTTGGGGGAGTTTGATAAGTGAATATTTGTATGGTTTTAACCCCCAATTTAGCTCGGTTTTGTATGTCATTTGGGCTTTGTTAAGCCACTTTATGAGCTAATATCGTCTTCTAGGCGAATTCCTATGTTCTAACCTGTTTTGTAGGGAAAGTGACGTTTCTACGCCCTTTTTCTATATTCCCGAGCATTTGCCTAGAACCGACGATTTGAAGAAGCAAGCTTGACCAAGTGAAAGGCATTTCAAGAAGGTTCACTAATTCAAAAGAGAGAAGAAGCAAAGACAGTTTTGTAGTTGTCGGAAGATCAATCAATTAGGCGGAAGAATTCATCGCTTACCTCAAACCCTATCACAACCGATCAAGAGGTCAAGGGGGATGTTGGAAGTCAAGTCAAAGCAAAGGGAGATGAAACGTTAGTCAAAAGGACCTGGATGACCACTTACCCGATCGGGGAAGTGTGTACCCGATCGGGTTTTTGTGCTGCTTCGAGAAAACGGCGTTTTCTTCCTACTTTTGTCCTATGTGTTTAATACCCGACCTCTACTCCACGAAACCCTAATACTATAAATAGATGCTCTAGCCCTCATATCATATCATCCATCTCTTTATACTTCTCTTCTCTTCTCTTCATATACTTCTCTTTAGATCAGGAGGAGGGGGAACTAGCCTCCCTTCTCTCATTTTCTTCTTCTTTAGTCTTTAGTTCTTAGTTTATTTCTGTCCCTTAGTTTAGATTAATAAGGATCTCATCCTTGTAATCTCCTTTGTGTGGTTCAAGTGTTGCAATTCAAGGATCGCTTATTATATGCAAGGATTTTCTATTATTGTTATCATTGTCGTCATATAGGTATTTCTGTTTTATCCCTTGTTTAATGTTCTTATTGTTTTCCATTTGATTGTTATTCGCTTTACATATTGTCTTAGATTCATTTTAGTACCGTTATAACCGTTGTTTCGTTTCCTAGATTATCAATTAGCGTCGTTATTATCGTTATACCAAATAAACATGTCTATCCTAGTTTTCATTGTTAATATCATTTTACACATAGATATCATCATGAGTGAGTAGTCATCCTTTCTAGGGTGTAGGGTAGCCATGTTAGATTGATTAAAAGATGTTAATTGGATAAAGGAATTGTGCCTTTGAAACATTGTGTCTATGCATGTTTGGATTGTAACGATAGTTAACGATTTTTAGCTAAAATCATTTGACTAGTATGGAGTTCTTTTCCAAGGTAGATATACAGGAATTGAATAGACAAAGCGTGATGTAGTGGATTAAGACCTAGTAAATCGCACTAAAAGCCTGCTAGACCATCTGATCTATGATTGTAATGAACACGCCATTCTTACGAACGCTCAATGAATTATTTGCATATCCTAAATCCAATTTCATCAATATATCAATCTACATGTGTGAACCTACTTCCCTAGATGCTTTTCATCACTTGCTTTATTGTTTTCATTTGTTTTTATTTTGTTTTCATTTATGCTTTATATTAGTTTAGATATCAAAATCTCAAAACCCAGATTTTTGTTAGATAAAACCCAATTGCGAGACATTTCACATTCTGTAGGAAACACCATCTCCCTGAGGATCGACCCCTACTTCCCTAATTACATTAATTTGTTATTAGCCTAGTCTGGGTAATTTATCTTTGTATTGGGCTTGCGACAGGCCCGATCAAATTTTGGCGCCGTTGCCGGGGAGCACGGTTTAGTTTTCCTTTTTCTTGTGATTTTTATCGCAATTAGTTTTATCTAGTCTTTAGGAACCCAAATTCCTTTAGACCTCTCTTGATTTTTCATCTTAGCTTTTCAATCTGATGCCCAGATCTTCTAGACTAGGGACTTCTATCTTTTTAGACCCCGAACTAGAAAGAACTCTGCGTAGGAGACAAAAGCTATTCAACGAAATTTCAAAAGCTTCTGATATTTCAAGTTTAGATCGTATTCGTGAGAAATACTCGGATATTCTATCTAATCTTGAAGGAGAAGAAGATCCATTCTCACCTCCATTCACAAAAATCACTCAATCTTTGTTCCATCTTCACTTTCACATTCGGAAATGGTTCGACTTTCAGATCATTCCAAACCCACCGCAGAAACACTTCCAAGGGGTATTACTACACCCCAAATCGAAGCCCAAAACTTTGAAATCAAACCATCCTTCATTAACCTTATAGAAAGAAGCCAATTTAGTAGCAATGCCACAGAAGATCCCAACCTTCACATCCAATATTTCTGTGACTATTGCTCCACTATTAGACAAAATGGAGTCACCCAAGAGCAAATTAGAGAGATGCTCTTCTCATTTTCTTTGAAGGGTAAGGCAAATTTGTGGATTCATAGCCTTGATAAGGTTACTTTAGGTATCACCGATTGGGAGAGCTTAGCTCTTGCCTTCTACCAAAAGTACTTCCCCCCAGAGAAAACCGCTTTGTTGAGAAGTCAAATCACTGGTTTCCAACAAGAAGATGATGAGAGCCTATATGAAGCTTGGGAGAGGTACAAGGACTTACAAAGAGAATGTCCTCATCATGGGTTAGATTCATGGCTCCTTGCCATCACATTCTATAATGGGTGTTATATAGAGTCCCGTCGAATCCTGGATTCTGCTAACAATAGAAGATTTGATCAAATCAATGTTGAAAATGCTCACACTACCATTGAATCCATGGCAATTCACGATTCTCAATATAGAAATTCCCGCTCCATACCATCGAAATCTAAGCAAGAAGACCCCGCTTTAACACTTTTACAAGCCCAAGTAGCCCTTCTCACACAAAAGCTAGAACAACTCCAATCCTTTACATTTCAACAAAGTGACAATGGTGTAAGTAAACTTGAAGCCATAATGCTGCAATTAGCTCAAAGGCAAGACACCATGATAGCTCAATTTCAAGAGAGTGATCAAGCTAAGGACGCCGCCATCAAATTGTTGGAAACTAAAATTTCCCAATTTACCTCTTCTAATACCCACCAAACCCAAGGGCAGCTGCCTTCACAATGTTACCAACCTCACGAAACTGTAAATGCCATTTCCTCGAGAAGTGGTAAGCATAATGATGAGCCCGTGGTTGTTAATGTTGAAGCTGAGTTGCCCATGTCAAAAGGGAAAGAGCCCGAGATTCCTATTGAGATCAAGGTCCCATTTCCCCAAAGATTAGCCAAGCACAAGGAGGAGGCAAAGTATGGTAAGTTCCTTGACGTCGTTAAGAACTTGAAGGTAACAGTCCCTTTCATTGAATTGCTTACCCAAGTTCCTTCTTATTCCAAGTTTATGAAGGAAGTCCTCAAAAAGAAGAGATCCTTCAATGAGACTAAGACCATAGCTTTCACTGAAGAGTGTAGTGCACTCTTGCAAAATAAGTCTCTACCAAAACTTAAGGACCCTGGTAGTTATTCCATCCCTTGCACTATAGGCACATATACCATTGATAAGGCCCTTTGCAACCTGGGTGCTAGTTTAAGTGTCATGCCCTTTTCTATGTTTGAAAAACTTAACATGGGTGCTTTGAAATGCACTAATATTACTTTGCAAATGGCGGACCGTTCTCTAAAACAACCTATGGGTGTTTTAGAAGATATGGTCAAAGTTGGTAAGTTTTTCATTCCCGTTGACTTTCTAGTACTTGACATGACCGAAGACTCTCAAATCCCAATCATTTTGGGAAGACCCTTTTTGCACACCACTAGTGCGGTTTTTGATGTCAAGAATGAGAAGCTAACATTAGAGATAGGAGATGACAAGGTGACCTTTAATAAAACTTCAACCGTTAAGGGTCCCGTGTTAGAAGAACCTTGTTATGTGCTTAATGTTGATGACTCTTCTGTTGTTTCTTCTATGCCTCGATCCTTACTGATGGATCCGGTGGAGGCACAGGTTAGTGTTGATTCTCTTGCAAGTGATCATACTAAAAGCACTACTGCTAAAAGTGCTAGAAGGGGCTATTCTCGGAAAAGCTTAGCATGGATGGAGAATGTAAAGCAGGCTATGATGACAAGCTTGGATGATAGTGAGCTTAAAGATAAAGGATGATTTCAAAGAAAGAAGTGGAGTCTAGCAAGACTTTAAATTGCGCTTCTCGGGAGGCAACCCGTGTTCCTTTTCTTCTTGCATTTTTATTTTTGTATTCCCTTTTTCATTGTTAGGATTTATTTTGCAGATGAAAGAGTTTTTGAAGAATCTATAAAGACCTTCCTTGTCAAGTCCAAAAGACTAGCTTGGGGGAGTCCGCGCTGAGTAGTAAGCTTCACTCTTCTTTCATTTTTTCCTTTTCCCCATTAAGCATCTCATTGCATATTTTGTCTTTGTGCTCACATTGAGGACAATGTGATGTTTAGCTTGGGGGAGGGATTGCATTTCCCCATTTTGCATTTTAGTTGATCATTTTTCAAATTTTGAATAAAAGAAAGAGAAGATTTTTGAGAAAATTTAAAAATTTCTGAACATTATTGAATGCTTTTCATGCTTTGCTTGCAAGTTACTATGCTATCATGTTACATTTCCCAAACTTAGAGATTTCAAACGATAATGATTCAATATTCGTTGAATTGTGCATACATGGGGAAGTCTTGTACACAGTAGGCATGTAATGAATCTATAGATGAGTACGCTTGATCTTGACATTTGGCAAGTTACATATATTGTAAGGTAGAACCTCCTTAGGCTGGTACATCTATACCCAGTCTCATCTAGGTGTGTGTAGTTCTCCTTGTGATCTGTGTCATGTCAAAACGCATAAGTATGGTTCTCATTTCATTCCTATGAGCATTGCATTCATGATTCACTAAGATTTGAAGCCTTTTTCACTTTAAATTGCCCCTCATAATTAGCCCCTTCATAAAAATGTTTCACAAAATAACAGCTACACATAAAAAACTGCCTACCTTTTGAGCTAGTAGATAGACTATGGTGTATGGGTGCTCTTTTGAGAAGATTTGTTCCTTAATGTTAAAGTGAATTTGGAAGAACGAAATTGTTCAAAAAGTGATGTTATGTTCAAAAGAAAAAGAAAACAAGAAGAAAAAAAAAGAAAAAAAAATGATTAGAAAAAAAAAAGAAAAGAAATTGAAAAGAAAGAAAAAGAAATAAGAGAAGAAGTTGTGAGTATCTCCTCAAAATGTCAAATCAATAGAAGGAGTTTACCCTTGTGTTTCGTATGTAATAAGCCACTTGTTCAGTCTGGTTTTGTTTATTTGTTTGTGGGAATATAACCGAAAGTTTGGATTGAGTATCCATTTATCATTAGTCAGTTGCTAGCTCATTCTAACCTTCACATGACCATAACTTTTTGTCCACCTTTCACCAATTTCCCAAAGCCTTCTTCATATTTTTCGGCTTCTTTTCTATGTGCATTGTGATCTTTGACTTGTGTTTTGAATTGTTTACAATATTAGACTGCGGACACATTTTCATAAGTCGTAGATAGGTGAGTGTCTCAAAAATATTTACACATAAAGAAATCACCTTTTACATACATTGAGTGTTCGAGTGTGCCGTGAGAGTCCTTTTGTCAAAAGATCATGCAAGAGCCAAAAATCTATAGTGAAATTCTTTGTGCTACGCCGTTATGTAAATCTCAGCCATGTTTATGTATCATTTTTGCCCACGTTGCTTTTGAGTTATGATTCATTATGTTTTCAAAGCTTTACGTTGAGATTTGTTTCTTGATGGTGTAGTAGCCACTGCTTGCAACCTTGTCCTGGTATTGTTTGTTATATTTGCTTGAGGACAAGCAAAGGTTTAGCTTGGGGGAGTTTGATAAGTGAGTATTTGTATGGTTTTAACCCCCGATTTAGCTCGGTTTTGTATGTCATTTGTGCTTTGTTAAGCCACTTTATGAGCTAATATCGTCTTCTAGGCGAATTCCTATGTTCTAACATGTTTTGTAGGGAAAGTGACGGTTCTACGCCCTTTTTCTATATTCCCGAGCATTTGCCTAGAACCCGACGATTCGAAGAAGCAAGCTTGACCAAGTGAAAGGCATTTCAAGAAGGTTCACTAATTCGAAAGAGAGAAGAAGCAAAGACAGTTTTGTAGTTGTCGGAAGATCAATCATTTAGGCAGAAGAATTCATCGCCTTACATCAAACCCTTTCAACAAACCCGACTCAAGAGGTCAAGTGGGATGTTGGAAGTCAAGTCAAAGAAAAGGGAGATGAAACGTTAGTCAAAATGACCTGGATGACCACTTACCCGATCGGAGAAGTGTGTACCCGATCAGGTTTTTGTGCTGCTTCGAGAAAACGGCGTCTTCTTCCTACTTTTGTCCTATGTGTTTAATACCCGACCTCTTCTCCACGAAACCCTAATACTATAAATAGATGCTCTAGCCCTCATATCATATCATCCATCTCTTTATACTTCTCTTCTCTTCTCTTCATATACTTCTCTTTAGATTAAGAGGAGGGGGAACTAGCCTCCCTTCTCTCATTTTCTTCTTCTTTAGTCTTTAGTTCTTAGTTTATTTATGTCCCTTAGTTTAGATTAATAAGGATCTCATCCTTGTAATCTCCTTTGTGTGGTTCAAGTGTTGCAATTCAAGGATCGCTTATTATATGCAAGGATTTTCTATTATTGTTATCATTGTCGTCATATAGGTATTTCTGTTTTATCCCTTGTTTAATGTTCTTATTGTTTTCCATTTGATTGTTATTCGCTTTACATATTGTCTTAGATTCATTTTAGTTAGTTATAACCATTGTTTCGTTTCCTAGATTATCAATTAGCGTCGTTATTATCGCTATACCAAATAAACATGTCTATCCTAGTTTTCATTGTTAATATCATTTTAGACATAGATATCATCATGAGTGAGTAGTCATCCTTTCTAGGGTGTAGGGTAGCCATGTTAGATTGATTAAAAGATGTTAATTGGATAAAGGAATTGTGCCTTTAAAACATTGTGTCTGTGCATGTTTGGATTGTAACGATAGTTAACGATTTTTATCTAAAATCATTTGACTAGTATGGAATTCTTTTCCAAGGTAGATATACAGGAATTGAATAGACAAAGCGTGACATAGTGGATTAAGACCTAGTAGTGTACCCGATAATGAAAGTCAAGTCATAGGCCAAGGGAGATGAAACGAAAGTCAAAGCATCCAGATTACTACATACTCGATCGGGTAAGTAGTGTACCCGATGGGGTATGTTTGCTGATCCGAGCTTTTGCTTCAACTTCCTTTTTTTTGTCCTATATGTTTAATGTATGACCCCTTCCCCACGAAACCTACTGCTATATAAAATTGCCTCAGCCACCACATCTCAACACACTTCTCTACAAACAATTAGAAACCCTACTTTTCTTTTTACATTACATAAAAACCTAGATTAGGAGGAAAGAAACCTAGCCTCTCTTCTCTCGTCTAGATCATTTTCTTCTTCCTTTTTGTCCTTCGTTTCTTAGTTTATTTCTGATTTCTCTACATCAAAACCTTAGCCGAGATCAATAAAAATTCCATCTTTGTAATCTAATTTATGTGGTTCAAGTATTGTAATTCGTGGATCGACTCTTCTATGCATGGAATTTCTATTATGGTTGTTTATATTTCATCATTGTCGTTGTTGATCGTCATCTAGGTATTCCTATTTTATCTTTTGTTTAAAGTCTTAATGTTTCTTATTTGATTGCTATTTTCTTTACATGTTATTTTAGATTCAATTTCAATATCGTTGTAATCATTTCATTTCCCTAGATCGTCAATTTAGCGCCGTTATTATCGCCAATTAAAGAGTCTTAAAATATTATCAAAACCAAATAAACATTTATATCCTAGTTTTTATTATTAACATCATCTTAGATCCAAACATCACCATGAGTGAGTAGCCGTTTTTCTAGGGTGTAGGGTAGCCATGTAGGTTGATTAAAAGATGATAATTGGATAAAAGAAATTGGGCTTTTAAAACATTGTGTCTAAGCATGTTTGGACTATAACGATAGTTAACGATTCCTGATCAAAATCATTGACTAAAATGGAATTCTTTTCCAAAGTAGAAATACGTGAATTGAATAGACAAAGCATGACATGGTAGATTAGACCTAGTAAATTACCTAAAAGCCTGCTAGACCATCTGATCTATGATTGTAATGAACACATCATTCTTACGAACTCACAATGAATTATTTGCATGTTCTAAATCCAATTTCATCGATATGTTAATCTACATGTGTGAACCTACTTCCCTAGATTCTTTTTATCATTGTTAATTCATCACCTGCTTTATTGTTTTCGTTTTGATTTGCTTTTATTTTGTTTTCATTTATGCTTTTTATTAGTTTAGAAATCAAAACCCCAAAACCCAGATACTCGTTAGATAAAACCCAATTGCAATACATTTCACATTCTTTAGGAAACACCATCTCCCTGAGGATTGACCCCTACTTCCCTAATTACATTAATTTGTTATTAGCCTAGTCTGGGTAATTATCTTTGACCAGGGCTTGCGACATGCCCGATCAAATTTTGGCGCCGTTGCCAGGGAGCACGGTTTAGTTTTCCTTTTTCTTGAGATTTTTGTTGCAATTAGTTTTATCTAGTCTTTAGGAACCCAAATTCCTTCAGACCTCTCTTGATTTTTCATCTTAGCTTTTCAATCTTATGCCCAGATCTTCTAGACTAGGGACCCCTATCTCTTTAGAGCCCGATCTAGAAAGGACTCTGCGTAGGAGACAGAAGCTATTCAACGAAATCTCAAAAGCTTCTGATACTTCAAGTTTAGACCGTATTCGTGAGAATTACTCGGATATTTTATCTAATCTTGAAGGAGAAGAAGATCCATTCTCATCTCCATTCTCAAAAACCAATCAACCTTCAAACAACACTCCATCTTCATCTTCACAAAAGAAAATGGTTCGACTGTCAGACCATTCCAAACCAACTGCAGATACACTTCCAAGGGGTATTGCTACACCCCAAATCACAGCCCGAAACTTTGAAATCAAACCTGCCTTCATCAGTTTAATAGAAAGAAGTCAATTTGGTGGCAATGCCACAGAAGATCCCAACCTTCATATTCAAAACTTCTGTGACTATTGCTCTACAATTAGACAAACTGGAGTATCCCAAAAGCAGATTAGGGAAATGCTCTTTCCCTTCTCTTTAATAGGAAAGGCTAAATTTTGGATCAATAGCCTTGACCGAGTTGCCTTAGGAATAGTCGACTGGGATAGTCTAGCTCTTGCTTTCTATCAAAAGTACTTCCCACCAGAACAAACTGCACTCTTACGGAGTCAAATCACTGGATTCCGTCAGAGAGGCGATGAAAGCCTTTATGAGGCATGGGAAAGGTACAAAGAATTACAAAGAGAATTCCCTCATCATGGCCTTGATTCATGGTTCTTAGCTATCACCTTCTACAACGGTTGTTGTGGCGAATCGCGTCGTATCCTCGACTCCGCTAACAATGGTCGTTTCGATCAGATCGATGTAGAAATAGCTAATGCAACTATCGAGTCAATGGCAATTCACGACTCTCAGTATAGCAACTCACGTGCTATGCCGCTCAAAAGCAAGAAGGAAGATTCAAGCAAAGTTGCACTCCTAGAAGCCCAATTAACCCTTCTGCAGCAAAAAGTAGAAAGCTCTTCCCAATCCAAGCAACATGTTAACGTCATTAACCACGTAGTGGTATGTGAGACACGTGGGGTTGGAGGACACAGTTTTCAAGAATGTAGGAGTTCGCCAGAGCAAGTCAATGCCTACCAAGCATACAGGCAGGGCAATGCTTTCTCAAACTTCTAAAATGAGAACACAAAGAACCATCCTCTTTTGTCCTACAAAAGCACCAACATTCAGAATCCCCACCATCAGATTCAACAACCATTCATACCACATCAACAGAAGCCCTATAATCCACCTGGTTTTCAAAACCAGAGACCTCCATTTCAACCTAATTTCAATCAACCTTACCAACCCCAACACCAACACCAACCTCAACACCAACCACCCCAAAATCAAAGCCAACCCAATGACTCAAGCCTGAGCAAAATTGAATCCGTGCTTCTCCAAGTTGTTCAAAAACAAGATTCAATGTTTGCTCAACTTCAAAAGAGTGATCAAGCTCAAAATGATGCCATCAAGATGCTTGAAACTCAAATGGCCCAATTGGCTGCCTCTAATACCCAAAGGAAACAAGCCCAACTCCCACGTCATGGTGAGCAACCGAGGGACACCGCTAATGCTATCACCCTTAGGAGTGGTACCACTTATAAGGAACCTCAGCAACCCAAGGAAACAATAGTTGAGCCAACACCAGTAGAGAGCCAAAAATATTCCCAACCATCCATCGCTAAGGAAGCGGAAAACAAAGAAAACAAGGATGAACGTGTGAAGGAACCCATCAAAATCCAAGTTCCATTTCCCCAACGCTTGAGGAGAAATCATAAGGAAACCCAGTTTAGCAAATTCAATGAAGTGGTCAAAAACCTCCAGGTAACGGTTGCAAAATAAGAAGAGGACTTTAGATGATGTTGAAATCATAGCATTCACAGATGAGTGCAGTGCTTTGTTGCAAAATAAGTCCCCTCCTAAGTTAAAGGATCCCGGTAGTTTCTCTATACCTTGCACTATAGGCACCTACACAATCGATAAAGCTCTATGCGATCTACGTGCCAGTGTAAGCGTCATGCCCTATTCCATATGTGAAAAGTTGAATATGGGAATTCTCAAATGCACCAGTGTCACTCTGCAAATGGCAGACCGTTCTTTAAAACAACCTATGGGAGTTTTAAAAGATGTGCCTGTCAAAGTAGGAAAGTTTTTCATTCCCGTCGATTTCATCGTGCTAGATATGGCTGAAGGTTCTCAAATCCCTATCATTTTAGGAAGGCCATTTTTACACACTACCGGAGCAGTAATCGATGTTAAGAATGGAAAATTGACACTAGAAGTAGGTGATGATAAAGTCACCTATAACTTGAACAGTGCAATGAAAAGCCCCATGCTAGATGAGTGTTGCTGTTTTATTGATATTGTCGACTCCATTGTTGATGAATCTCTATATCCATCAATAATCTAGGATCCTTTAGAGGCAATCTTGTTGTTGGAGGATATCTCTGAGAATGACAATTTCGAGATCAGTGAGCTGGAAAAGGACCTGACCGGAGAAGAGATACCGTCAGAAGAAATTAAAGAGTTCATAAGCTTGATTGATACTCCTGCCAAGGCAGAAGTACAAAAACCTGAACTAAAACCTCTTCCCTCGAATCTAAAATATGCTTTTTTAGATGAAACTGAGTATTGCCCAGTCATAGTGAGTGCTCTCCTAGATGAAAATCAGTTAACCTCACTATTGACTGTCTTGAAAAAGCATAGAAAGGCAATAGGTTACAAACTCGAAGATTTAACAGGCATAAGCCCAGACTTCTGCATGCATAGAATCAATTTAGAAGAAGGCCAAAAACCATGTGTTCAAGGTCAACGCCGTCTTAATCCCAACATGCAGGAATTATTTAAAACTGAAGTTATGAAATTGCTAGATGCTGGCATAATCTATGCAATCTCTGACTCTAAATGGGTTAGCCCTGTTCAAGTTGTTCCTAAGAAAGGAGGAACAACAGTAGTCAAAAATGAGAAGAATGAGCTCATCCCCACAAGGATTGTGACGGGATGACGTATGTGTATTGACTACAGAAAGCTCAATCAATCAACTAGGAAAGATCACTATCCTCTACCCTTCATTGACCAAATTCTAGAGAGGTTAGCTTGTCACAAGTATTTCTGTTATCTAGATGGTTACACAGGATTTTTCCAAATCCTTATCCACCCTGAGGACTAAGAGAAAATCACCTTCATCTGTCCCTATGGTACTTTCGCTTATCGCAGAATGCCATTTGGCTTGTGTAATGCACCTGCCACTTTCCAGCGTTGCATGACCAGTATCTTCTCAGATTTTGTTGAATCTATCATGGAAGTATTTATGGACGACTTTAGCGTCTATGGCATTTCCTTTGATCATTGTTTGACAAATCTATCCAGAGTTCGAAAACGCTGTGAAGAAGTCGACCTTGTTCTCAACTGAGAAAAGTGTCACTTCATGGTGAATGAAATAGAAAAATGAAAAAATTGAAAATAAAAAAAATTGAAAAAAAAGAAAGAAAAAGAAATAAAAGAAGAAGTTGTGAGTCTCTCCTTAAAATGTCAATTCAATGTTTAGAAGGAGTTCACTCTTGTGTTTCGTGTGTAATAAGCCAATCCGTTCCTTCTGGCTTCGTTATTCGTCTTTTGGGAATTAATCGAAACTTTGGATTGAGTATTCATTTATCATTGGTCAGTTGCTAGCTTATTCTAACCTTCACATGACCATAACTGTTTATCCACCTTTAACCCATTTTCCAAAGCCTTGTTCATATTTTTTCCGGCTTCTTTTCTATGTGCATTGTGATCTTTGACTTGTGTTTTGAATTGTTTACCATATTAGACTGCGGACAAATTTTCATAAGTCGTAGATAGGTGAGTGTCTCAAAAACATTTACACATAAATAAATCACCTTTTGCATACATGAGTGTTCGAGTGTGCCGCGAGAGTCCATTTGTCAAAAAGATCATGCAAGAGCCGAAAATTCTGTAGTGAAATTCTTTGTGTTGCGCCGTTATGTAAATCTCAGCCATGTTTATGTATCATTCTTGCCCACGTTGTTTTTGGGTTATGATTCATTATGTTTCCGAAGTTTTACGTTGAGATTTGTTTCTTGGTGGTGTAGTAGCCAATGCTTGCAACCCTTGTCCTGGTATTGTTTGTTATGTTTGCTTGAGGACAAGTAAGGGTTTAGCTTGGGAGAGTTTGATAAGTGAATATTTGCATGGTTTTAACCCCCAATTTAGCTCGATTTTTTATGTCATTTGTGCTTTGTTAAGCCATTTTATGAGCTAATATCGTCTTCTAGGCGAATTCCTATGTTCTAACCTGTTTTGTAGGGAAAGTGACATTTCTACGCCCTTTTTCTATATTCCCGAGCATTTGCCTAGAACACGACGATTTGAAGAATCAAGCTTGACCAAGTCAAAGGCAATTCAAGAAGGTTCACTGATTCAAAAGAAAGAAGAAGCAAAGACGATTTCGCAGTTGTCAAAAGATCGATCAGTTAGGCGAAGAAATCATCATTTTACATCAAACCCTATCAACAAACCCGACTCAAAAGGTCAAGGGGGATAATGAAAGTCAAGTCATAGGCCAAGGGAGATGAAACGAAAGTCAAAGCATCCAGATTACTACATACCCGATCGGGTAAGTAGTGTACCCGATCGGGTATGTTTGCTGATCCGAGCTTTTGCTTCGACTTCCTTTATTTTGTCCTATATGTTTAATGTATGACCCTTCCCCACGAAACCTACAGCTATATAAGAGTGCCTCAGCCACCACATCTCAACACACTTCTCTACACACAATTAGAAACCCTACTTTTCTTTTTACATTACATAAAAACCTAGATTAGGAGGAGAGAAACCTAGCGTCTCTTCTCTCGTCTAGATCATTTTCTTCTTCCTTTTTGTCCTTAGTTTCTTAGTTTATTTCTGATTTCTCTACATTAAATCCTTAGCGTAGATCAATAAAAATTCCATCTTTGTAATCTACTTTATGTGGTTCAAGTATTGTAATTCGTGGATCAACTATTCTATGCAACGAATTTCTATTATGGTTGTTTATATTTCATGATTGTCGTTGTTAATCGTCATCTAGGTATTCCTATTTTATCTTTTGTTTAAAGTATTTATGTTTCTTATTTGATTGCTATTTTCTTTACATGTTATTTTAGATTCAATTTAAATATCGTTGTAATCATTTCATTTCCCTAGATCGTCAATTTAGCGCCGTTATTATCGCCAATTAAAGAGTCTTAAAATATTATCAAAACCAAATAAACATGTCTATCCTAGTTTTTATTATTAACATCATCTTAGATCTAAACATCACCATGAGTGAGTAGTCGTTTTTCTAGGGTGTAGGGTAGCCATGTAGGTTGATTAAAAGATGATAATGGATAAAAGAAATTGTGCTTTTAAAACATTGTGTCTATGCATGTTTGGACTATAACGATAGTTAACGATTCCTGATCAAAATCATTGACTAAAATGGAATTCTTTTCCAAAGTAGAAATACGTGAATTGAATAGACAAAGCATGACAAGGTAGATTAGACCTAGTAAATTGCCTAAAAGCCTGCTAGACCATCTGATCTATGATTGTAATGAACACATCATTTTTACGAACTCACAATGAATTATTTGCATGTTCTAAATCCAATTTCATCAATATGTTAATCTATATGTGTGAACCTACTTCCCTAGATTCTTTTTATCATTGTTAATTCATCACCTGCTTTATTGTTTTCGTTTTGATTTGCTTTTATTTTGTTTTAATTTATCCTTTTTATTAGTTTAGAAATCAAAACCCCAAAACCCAGATACTCGTTAGATAAGACCCAATTGCAAGACATTTCTCATTCTATAAGAAACACCATCTCCCTGAGGATCGACCCCTACTTCCCTAATTACATTAATTTGTTATTAGCCTAGTCTGGGTAATTATCTTTGATCAGGGCTTGCGACAGGCCCGATCAGAACTCAAATTCGATTAAGTTTATTTTTCAATTATGCGATAATTGACTAATATATTTATATCTTATTTTAATATGATTAAATAAGATTTAATTTAGTAATTAATCATTAAATTAATAAATTAGTTGAGGTTTTGAGATAGAGGTAATTAGTTAATTACATTTACAAGGAGTTGTAAAATAAATTAACTAAGTATTGTGGGACCCATTATACATTGATATAATGGTAAAATATTACTTAAAATGTTAAGTACATATTATTTATTTAATTGTGTCATATAATTGTTATATGATCAAATTAACACTTAATTATACAAGATAATTAAGCATATGATTAATAAGGATTTATGGGACAAATATCAAAAATCAAAATGGACCATAATAAGGCACTTGTGGCCGGTTATGGCACATGTAGGAAGAAATGATTTTGTTCTTTTCTTCTTACACAATTCCTACACTCTCTAATGTTAAACAAAATAAGAGGCCATTTTGCATGTAATGTTCCGGCCATAGTGGCCTTATAATGAACAATAGTTGTTCATTTTTCATTACTTCATTTTGTGCAATATTTACACTTCTCTCAAAAACTCTTCCTCTCACTAAAACTCTCATAATACTAATATTTCCTAAGTATTACTAGTGTATTAATATAGTCTAATATTAGTAGTATTATATCTATCTTATTATCTAGTTAATAATAAGGGTAGATTATTTGGTATCATCTTGGTGCAACTTGAAGGAGGTCTTCTAGTTTGAAGATTATTCTTGTTCATCCATATTAATAGCTCAAGAACAACAAGAAGAAGTTCTTGTTGTGCCCATTTAATTTCCATATCAATGTGAGGAAATTTCTTCTTTTATATAAATGTCTTTATATTTGCATGCATGTTACATAGATCATTAAATATTAAATTAACAAGTAATTTAGTAACTAATTAGAGGAGTCTAATTAAGGTCTATGGACTTTCAATTTGGGATAGTTGAGTTTCCAAGTTGCTTACCCTAAGGTTGTTTGCCTCCCTATCCTTCCTTGCCTCTTCTCTATCTCTCCTTGCCTCCTCTTTATCTCTCCTTGCCTCCTCCCTATCGTTCTCTTGATTGACAAGGAGTGTTTGCAAAATATCACTCAAGTTCCCATGAGAAGAAGAATTTCTTTGAATGGGGCCTTGGTTCGATTATCTTTGAGCATTGTTTTGAGATTGAGAGTTACTTGGGAAATTTGAATTGTTGGGCCTTTGATTGTTGTAAATTCTTTGTGGGTTTCGTTGGAAATTGGAGTTCCGGTTTTGGGTGGGATTTTTGATCTCAAGTGATTGAATTTACCGTTTTCAAAGATTTTCGACTTATCCCCTCCCCATCCCAAAATGTCGCGGTTCCCCGCTTGGTTGTACACTCCCCCTCCATTTGGGTTCCTTGAATTGTAATTCCCATACCCCATAGCATTAACACTTTCCATAGTTGCTCCTTGTTCAATCATGATGTAGCATGTGTTGGTGGCATGTTCACCCCCACAATATGAGCACTCAATGGGTTAGGGGTGTTGAGAGAATGAGTTACCTTTGTTAACAACCAAGT
The DNA here is from genome assembly GCA_022085475.1 of Heliosperma pusillum. NCBI lineage: Eukaryota > Viridiplantae > Streptophyta > Magnoliopsida > Caryophyllales > Caryophyllaceae > Heliosperma > Heliosperma pusillum. Next base: position 75,446 of record JAIUZE010066245.1, read on the forward strand.
TTGAAATCATACTTTTAAGTTCACCCATTTCTTGCATGATCATGTTGTTTTGAGATGCATAAGGATTCTCCACGAAGGATACATTCCTATAACCTCCTCCCCTTTCACTCTTTCTTTCATATCTTCTTGTGTTCATTGCCAATTTTTCGATAATATTGTTGGCCTCGGCCACATTAAGGGTGTCAATTCCACCTCCGGTAGCGGCAATGATCATTCTTTGGTCATTTTGGCACAACCCCTCATTGAAAGCCGTTAACAAATCATCTCCCGACATGCCATGGTATGGATCTTGCCACACAACTTTTGAAACGCTCCCAATAATCATAAAGGGTCTCTCCCATTTCTTGCTCAATAGTAGTGATAAGTTTCTTGGAGACTTGATTCCGGATAATACTTTTCAAGAAACGTTTTCTTCAAACCCACCCACGTGGTAATGGAGTGAGCCGAGAGACAAAAGAGCCATTCTTTCGCGGCATCTTGAAGAGAAAAAGGAAATGCCCTTAACTTAAATTGATCCTCGGTCACCCCTTGGGGAATAGCACCTTGGCAAATCATATGAAACTCGGCCAAATGTCTATTAGGGTCGTTCCCCACCATGCCATGGAATTTAGGTAAGTTGTGGACGAAGAAACCTTTGAGCTCAAAGTTTACATCCCCCATGGGAGGATATGCAATACATAGGGGTTGCTCCTGATAATTCCTTTCCCGAATCTCACCGATTGTCGTATTATCCTCCGCCATATTAGGTAGGTAAAGGACGTTCAAAGGAGATGGTATCCTAGGTGGTGACTCAAACTCTTCTTCCGGTTGTTCTTGAAAAATATTATTTTCCAATTCCTCTTCACTAGGTTCCCTCCAAAAAGGTCTCCTATAAAGGCGATTTGAAAATAGCCAATTTGATATGCTACTTGAAGATGGATCAATATCTTGGTCACCAATCCCCTCTTGTGACCTAGGCATAAACTCTAAAACAACTCAACAACACAAATTAGTAAGTTCAACACAAAGTAACTTGATAAGCTAAAAAAAAATAATTTGAAAAACAAACTAAACAAGTTATGACACTAACAGGAGTTTCAATTTAATATTTAGCTAAATTACCTTCCCCGGCAACGGCGCCAAATTTGACGAGGCTTATCCGCGTGTCGTTAAATCCGCTAATTAGCTACGGTCAAATAACAAATTTATATCTCCTAAACAAACACAAACTATCTTAAATAAAGGTAGTAAATGGTAAGAATAGGGTCGAACCCAAGAGAAGGCGGGATTAACTAAATTAATCTAATCTAGACTCTTGCTAAAAGCCAATTAACAAAACTAATTACTAACTAATTAGTCTAATCACAAATTAAGACACTAATTAAGACAAAAGCTTAAATTAATTACAAACTATGATATTAACAATGACAAAAACATGTAGGATAACATATAGGGAGAAAGTTTGATTGGAGAAATTCATTAACAAGTCTAAAATAACCAACAAAAACTAAAGATTCAAATATTCAAATATGGAGAAACTAACTTAGTGTAATTTTCCCAAGTTCCCAACAATTAGCAAAGTAAAGACTCTTCCTTTCCTCTCTTCTCTAGTTATCTACTACAAGTTTCCAAGAAATTAGTCAACAAGGATTAAACCAACCAAGGATGACCCTTTACAACCCAATTTACACCCATTAAAACATGAGCCCAAATCAAAGATGCAAGCTTTAAGAACAAAACCAAAGAAACAAGCTAGAATCATGTAATAAAACACTAAACCATGTTCTAACCACACAATAAACTTAATTTCACTCAAAAGATTCCAACTTTAAACCAAAGTTACATTCTTTCAAGGTTGCTTCAACAATATCAAGACAAATTAACCAAATTTATCTACACAAAGCACTAATTAAACAAACAATTACTAAGATGGTTAGTCTCAACAATAATTCATTCAACAATGGAATTTAAACAAGAGAAAATACTATCAAATAAAGAAGAAGAGGTTCAAAAAGTCTTACAATGCTAAAAGAAGAGAACTTCTTCCAATTACACTAAGAAATGGAAGATTAGCTACCCATAATCCAAGAATTACAACCCAAAATAAAGTTCAATTACAAGCCAAAATGAAAAACCAAAAAACTGAGAGAACTTGTTGTGGAATGTTATGGAAATTAAGGAATGAATGGAATGTAGGGAATTATCTCTCTCTCTAAAATCTGGCTCTTTTATACCCTTGGCTCCGGAAACCTAGGGTCTTCGAGAAATGGGCCTCAAAATGACAAGACGGAGAATGAAGTAACACCTGTCACAGGCCAGGACGCTGGTAGCGCCCACGGACGATGGCAGCGCCCACAGACGCTGGCAGCGTCGTGGGACGCTGGCAGTGTTCAGGCGCGTCATGCTGCCAGTTTTTACTCTTGGTTGCTCGCCTTGACTTTCGTTGACCTCTTTGAGTGCTAGTCTCGCCTTGACTTCCATTAACCCTTTGGACTTGCTCTTCTTGCATTGATAATTTTCTCCTAGCCCACTCCAACTGTCGGGTTTGATCTCGGGTCTCGGGTTTGAATTTGACTTTTGTTGACTTCCGGGCTTGACTCTAAAATTTGACTTAAAAATACTAAATAACAACATAATTATAAGGACTAAGGTTAGCATAAAACGATGATAACGACCCGTAAAAAGTATATTAAATGAACCTAATAAACACTACTAAACACGACACATTTTGGTGTTGTCATGACACAGTGAGTGGAATGTTATCGTGTACACTAGGGTCAGGAATGTCTGCAGGAGGCAGCCTAGTTTCTACGGCAACAATTCGACCCTCAATGGCATTGAGGCGAGCATAGGCTTGGTCTTGACTTGTTTGGAGACGGAGGAGCGCAGCTAGGATTTGATCATTACCATTTGGCTCGGGCTGGTGAACACTTTCTTGACTAGTTCCAGGCATCTTGAAAACTGAGCAAGAGACCGACGACAAATCAAAACACGATCGACCAATCTAGTACACTTACTTGAAAACACTCAACTTGTGAAGTGGGAGTGTTCCATTGTGTTTAAGTGAATTTTGCAAAATGGCTGGTTTTGAAATGTTTGTCTAGACAACGGTAGTGTGGTTATAGGAGTGTTGACTCGAAGTGGAGAAATTATTTTGACTAGACACTTGGACAGAGTTTTAACTCATTTTGCGGTACTTTAGGCCACCATTGAAAATGCTTTATAGTTTTTTTTTAAAAGGGATTTTGGTTTTGAAAAGTTCTTCATGGTTTATTTACAAAATGGTGATCATGTAAGCGTTATACACAATTAAACAGGCATTATATCGACGTGCTAAGTGCATTTAAAATGGTTTTGGCTTAAAGGGTGGGTTTTCATACCAAGCATTCAAACCCAAGGTCGGTGGAGAGGTCTGCGTTAAACATGAGTAAGGTCGGTTCCTAGTCCATTTCTTCGAGTAGTTAAAGCCTATGGTGCTAACGTGAGTACACATTGTGGCATGGCTGACGTCAATCGTTATCCATCCTTAGGCCCAAATCGGAATTTGGACCGTCGACACAGGACGATTGGTCGAAAGGGTTGGGTTAGGCCTAGGAAGGCCGAGTAAAATGACCTAGGAAGGTTGAGTAATGAAAACAGACAATTGTCTCCTACATACTATTCCGTAACCTTTTTCAAGTTTCACCCTGGGTACATGTAAGTGTATTATCCCCAGCGGAGTCGCCAAACTCTGGTACACGGCCTGGTGAGGGACCACAGGATGAAAACGAGGGACAAGCGTAGAAATACGCATTGGTGGAGTCGCCACCAACTTTTGTGGGAAGTTGGATCCGTTCGAATACTTTATGCCATGTCAAGACACAAAGTAATGACATGAACACCAATAACTCGTTACCCTTAGCAGTCTATGTCTAGAATGACTCTCGTGGATGCCAATGAACACGGGTGCTCACGGAGATCTGGAGTAAGGGTGTGAGGGTACGTATTAGGAAGTTCTTTACTTGAACACCTAATCTCACCCGCCTCGATAGCGGCCTCTACTAATGATTAGGGAAACTATTCTGTACTTGATATGTTGTCGGTTATATGCATGCTATGCAACATCCACGTTTTAATCCTAGCATGTGAGCTTATATTAGATTATGTCGGTGAACATGTAGTTTAACAATCAATTATGTTGAAATAGGAATTAGATTGATCACATGTGAAAGAAGACAATTAAATCATACAACTGTGGCAATAATTAAAGACTAGATGAAATTACAAACGAATTAAAAAGGTTACAACGGACCTCGGAATCTATATCGGACATATGTCAAAAGAAAGGAATAAAAGAAAAAAAAGAATAGAATTAGCGGATTAAAAGACGGATTAGCAGTGATATTACGGTCAATAGTTGATTAAATACTAATTAAACTACGCCGAGACGACAAAGGAAGATCAGAGACAGAATTCAACTCAGTTTCGGCGCAGCAGGTGATGTGTCCTCTCGAAGAGGCGCATCAACCCCTGCGTTCGTTCTAGAGGTGGGTTATGGCTGTGAAGCCAGAATCGCGATCAGTTAGTGTTCGTTGGTGATTTTACGGTTTATTATCGATCTATAAGTCGAATAAAGACGATTTAATATATTAAGTTTGCACTAAATTATATCAAAGACGAATTCAAAGACTAGATAGGGACATATCTAACCTCTATATACACGAATTTGACCTAAAGATGACAACACCCTCTAATATAGAATTATTAGGGATCTAAATCGAACTATCTATGAAAAAAGGTGATTTAAATAAGACTATTAAAAAAAGTGTTTTTAAAAGGTTTGACATAAATCCGACATGAATCTTACATGAATTAAATAAAGTACAAATAAAATACAAAAGATGGGATTATCACACTCTCGGACTTACATGTTAACGAAACGAGATTAACTAAGTTGAAATTTAGTGATTGCTCGACTCGAACGTAAAGAAAGTGCTCTCGTTAGAGAATCGAAAAACGATTAGTTAAATTGATTGATTAAGTGTAGTGGTCAAATTGGTAGGTCAAATGTAAACGTTACGAGAATCTAGAAGGATCTGAGCATACGTGGTCGATTGATCAAGCACGAAGATGTCACAAAGCTAAGAGCAAAGTCTAGATTTCAAAGAGAGAAGAGAAGGGGCAGAACACTCGCGTACTTTGAGAATGAGGATGAACCTCTCCTTTTATAGAAAGTATTCCAGAAACATGCAAAACAAGTTGGGGATGAGGCGCAGCAGGAACTGCGACTCTTGGAAGAGGCAAAGGACCTGCTACTGCATTTCCCAAGCAGTTTCCTACTTTGAAAGAAAGATTTCCGCGTTTCTATTATGGAATTACGGTAGATTTTGAATTCTTTCTAAGTAAAATACGGATATATTTTACCAAAAAAGATAAGTTTTGAAATATTAAAATATCCGGAATATTCTCGAGCGTTCAGACTCGGATTTAAAGACGGTAAATAGAAAATGAAGTGGTTTTTGACCCGGACTCCAAATAAACTCTAATGACAGTCAAACGACCGTATCGGCACGTAGATGACGACCAAGGGGTAGACACAAGTATTTGAGCTATCACTTGACGATAAACTTTTGAAGTGTCATAAATCGTTTCGGATACCAAACATACGGCCCAATCATCACTGGGTGGTTGGCGGAAGGTGTAGAGCTGAGGTATCTACACAGACAAAGATCTATCCTGCATCTATTTATGTGTGTCCATATCCAATAAAACACTGCAGTTTTTTACATCACAAGCCTATACTGCTTGATAACATTCCTGCTAATTGTATGTTGACCAGTCATCTTTATCTAAACCCAGTCTTCCACTCCTGCTATAATCTGCTTACTATACTCACACTCATAAAACAAATGAGTATGAGTTTCAGTTGCCGCTTTACACATTACACACATATTATCAGTACAACTACATATCCTATGTAGCTTCTCTCTGGTATTAAGAGCTTCATTCTCAATCAACCAGTTGACAAAAGCATGCTTAGGCAGACACTAGGCCCCCCCAAACGCTGCTATACCAATTCACAGTAGGTTGAGACCCTTTCAGCCAATTATAGGCATCCTTCACAGTATAACCCTGCACATTATGCATCCAAATGTTGTTCTGGTAACCACTCACCAACAAATCCTTAATTTTAGAGATATTCCTCCATTTCCAGTTGGAATCCAGATTAGGGTTGTATGTATTCCAATCAGCCCCTTTTATATAAACATGATCTATCCATTGGACCTAAAGCCCACCAGCTTTAGTAAAAATCCAATGCACAAGCTTACCGACATTGGCAATATTCAAGATCCATGCATCAGTAATTCCAAGTCCAACTTATTTTTTCCTACAACAAACCCTCTTATTCCAAGTCCAACTTATTCAAAATCCATGATCTATTTTTTCTTATGGTACTCATTGCCCCCATCCCACAAGTAGTTCCTACAAATGGCTTCTATGTTATGGATCACCCCCTTAGGCAGTAAGAAGAGAGAGGCCTAGTAATTATGTAAGGTATTCAGGACAATTAATAAGGACTACCCTGCCTGCATAGCTCAACTTGTTTTCTCCCAAACATTTGATCCTCCTCACTACTTTCTCCACTAAAAACCCACAATCCCTTTAAGTAAGTCTACCTGGTTGAATATGGATCCAAAGATACTTGAAGGTAGTTTACCTTCTACATATCCAGTCAGCTGCAGCATATCATGCTTGACTGCATCACTCACCCCATTCAAAACCCCCTCTGATTTTTCTGCATTGACCTTGAGTCCAGAAGCAGCAGAGAAATTAGAAAGAGTGTAAGCATCAACATCATAAAAGGCACATCCCCTTTAGAGAACATCAATATATCATCAGCAAAGAGGAGATGATTTAATCTCAAGGTACCACATAGAGGATGAAATTTAAAAAGCCACTTCTGAACAGCAAAACCTAAAATTCTAGATAAGTATTTCATTCAAATAGTAAAGAGCAAAGGAGAAATCGGATCTCCTTGTCTCAACCCCCTCTGTACATGAAAATATTCAAACTGAGTCTCATTCAAATTACGGGAAAAGGAGGTTGAAGTCCCACAAACCATAACTATATTCCTAAACTTCTCAAGGAACATCAAAGCCTCCATCATTTTCTCCAAAAACTTCCATTTGATAGTATCATAGGCTTTCTGCAAGTCCAACTTAAATAGGCATCTAGCAGACACACTATTTCTATTGTAAAGCCTAATCAAGTCCTGGCAAATAATCATATTCCCAAGTATACTTCTGATGCGTGCATTTGTATAGACCTTTTAGGCCATATTTGCACGCATTTCCATGCTTATTAAGCAGTGTTTTACTACAAATGTCCTCCGAATAGTCTACTTTGGTTTTTTTTGTAATATTTGCAGATATGGACCAGAATGACGGAAAACTAGCTATTTTGTAGCTCCTCAAGCATGCATAAGTGAGTCGGAAAGGAATCTTGGTGTCTCGGAATGCATGAAGTCGTGTTAAAGGAATGGAAGAACGAAATCTATGAGCAAAACACTCGTTCGAGGAGTAAAAGCCTTCGATCGACTGTTTTATTACTTAGAAGACCTCGATCGAGCATAGTTCTGCTCGATCGAGCTGCTGGCCTTGGAAGTTTTACTCGATCGACCACTATGGTCAGTCGATCGAGTGTTCCTGTCTCAAACTTTCCTCGATCGAGTACTTTGACAGCAAATTCTGCTCGATCGAGAGGTTACATGCTGATGGGCTTCGCGAGATAGTGTGTTAAGCAATGGACGCCTTGTAATTTGTTAATTTTCATTTTTTTTACTTAAAGGTGAAAAAAGGATAATAGAGAACTTCGGACCCTAGACTTTATCTTTCACTTTTATTCTGGATTTGAAATTGAGGACTTCTTCCGACTTTCTTCTTCTTTCAATTTTGGGTATTATTGTTCTTGAATTCAATTAGCTATTTCTCTATGTCTATTTGTTTATTATTTATTGTTGTTGTTGTTGTTTTTCTTTCAATTATGCGTAGCTAATTCCCTTGCTAGGATTTAGGGGAACCTTGGCTTAGGTAAGATGAATTGATTAGTAATCTTTAAATTAGGTTTGGATGTAATCATCACATTTAATAGCTTTTAATTGTTTGAGTCGACGCAATCAATTGACTGACTTGATACCCCCTTGACCTAGATCAAGAGATTGGAAAAGGACAGATCAGTGATGAACATTGGGATTATGCTAATGACGACGAGAGCTAAGTTTTTATATCTTAGGCCAAATAGCGGACCGAAAGGACTTTTTCACTACCCGCAAACCTGTTTAGACTTTACTTTGATTTTAATCCTGACCCTAGATGCCATGGGGAACCGACGATCCTATTTCTTCTCCTATCTGTTATTTCACTCTTTATTTCTCTTCCCCTTTTCTTTTGTAGTGTTAGAAAATCAATTAAACAAAACCCCTCAATTCCGATTCTTTGACAGACTTAGCAAGTTATAGGATTCCCTGTCTCTATGGATTCGACACCCGACTGCCTCTACTTCATTTTGTTGAGACTGTTAGGTTTTATCTTTGATAGGGTTGCGACACCCGTATCAAATTTTGGCGCCGTTGCCGGGGAGACGATGTAATTTTGTAGCTTTCTTTAGTTTGTCTTTGGTCTCAAGGGATTTAGTCCTTGAGGGTGTTCTCATATTTGAGTTAGTGTTTAGTATTTGCAGGTATAAATCCTAAAAGAGGACCATTTGAACCTGTTGCTGCTGTAATTTTTCTGCAGGATACCTAAGATTGCGAGTCATTCTGAGCCCAGTGCTGAGACTCTACCTAGGGGAACTACTCTCCCTCTTGCTGATGAGGGTACCTTCACAATACATCCGTCTTACTACAGTTTAGTGGAGCGGAATTTATTTTGGGGGTATGGTAGATGAAGACCCAGCTAGGCATGTAGAGGTATTTACAGACTATTGTTCCGCCATTCCTGTAGTTGCTGGTGTGACGCAAGACATGGTAAAGGAATTCCTTTTTCCTTTTTCCTTGACCGATGATGCTAAGGATTGGTGGAGAGATTTAGATAAGAAGGTTGTTGGGGTTAAAGATTGGAGTTCGTTAGCTCTAGCCTTCTATAGACGGTATTTTCCTCCTCAGCGAACCAATGCGCTGCGCAGCCAGATCACGAATTTTACTCAATCTACTACTGAAGATTTGAGTGTAGCATGGGCCAGGTTCAAGAAGCTAGTTCGCTCAATTCCGCATCACGGGTTTGAGCAATGGTTTTTGTGCAACTAATTTTACAATGGGTTGCTTTATGAGCAAAGATTGGTTCTGGATGCCGCTGCACGAGGGAGATTTCAGGCTAATGTAGAGGATGATGAAGGGTGGCAACTTATTGAAAATATGGCCATCCATTCTGCTAGCTACGGTAATCCTAGAGCGGAAAGAAGGGGAGACATTGTTGTTGAAGAAGTTCATGTGGTAGATACGGGGAATTTAGGTGAAATACACCAAGTTCAAGCTATTGAGATGGTTTGTGGTAGATGTGGTGATGAAGGAGACGACCCTATCACTTGTTTGGCTGATTCAGTAAGGGTTCTTGCTTATAGGAAATTCAAGCAAGGGGGTTCTTTTTCCGAGTTATATGCCGAGTTAACTGCTGCAAAATCTCAACCACCCGTAGATGAAGGAAAGGTACTCATTACCCAAGCCGAATATGAAGATCTCAAGGCCACTATCAATGTGCAAAAGCTTGAGCAACAATCTAGTGCGGATACCCTCCGGAAACTGCTCGACAGATGCAATTCACTCCTCCCAAACAATGACCCAGTCAATGCCATAAATATGAGAAGTGGTCGTTCTTATGACGGTCCTATACACGTCCCTGAAAGCACACATATCGAGGTCGATGATGTCTCGGACGAATTAATTGAAGATGTGCAGAGAAGTGATCGATCGACTGTGAACGACGATCGATCAAAGCGTTTTGGTAAGGAAACTACACGATCGAGTAAACCCGCCACTCGATCGAGTAGTCCTGGTGAAGAAAGTCCTCGATCGAGTAGTATACCTACTCGATCGAGTAACCTGGCCATAGGAGATCCTCGATCGAGTAACCCTTCCACTCGATCGAAGGGAAATGAGGAAGGTATCACTCGATCGAGTGAACTGAAGTCTCGATCGAGTGAATGTCGGACATCAGGCACGCAAATTGAGGTTGTGTGTGATGAAGTACCCTCCCCTGCTGCGAAGGTACCGAGTAAAGAGAAAATTGGGGACCCGCTTCCGGTGGTCAGAGTCCCATACCCAGGTCGTCTGCGCGATTCAAAGACGGAGAAACAGTTCACCAAATTTGTAGACATGGTTAAAAACATTCAGGTAGTTGTACCTTTTGACGAGCTAATCACTCAAGTACCCCATTACGCCAAATTTATGAAAGACATTGTTACGCGTAAGAAGGCACTTGAGGATTTCGCTAATGACGCTTTTATGGAAGAGTCTAGTAGTTTAATTCTGAATAAGTCTCCCCCTAAATTAAAGGATCCGGGTAGTTTCTCTATTACTTGTGTTATAGGAGATGTCATGATAGAAAAGGCACCCTGCAGATGGCTGATAGATCTGTTAGGAGGCCCTTAGGTGTCCTAGAAGACGTGCCCGTTAAGGTGGGCAAGTTTTTTATTCTTGTTGACTTCATAGTCTTAGACATTGCTGAGGATACCCGTACCCATATTATTTTGGGTAGGCCGTTTTTGTGTACTGTTGGGGCCATTATAGATGTTAAACTCGGGCGTTTAACTCTAGCTGTAGGGGATGATATAGTTTCGTTCATTTTACCTGACACTTTATCTAGACCAATGATAGAGGATACTTGCTTTTATGTTGATATCATTGATGAGTTCACTTATGAGTTTTGGCCGGATTCCTTGATAAAGGATCTGTTGGAGTCTTTGACTTTGTTAGATGAGTGTGCAGATTATTCTGATGACGATGACGCTGTGCTGAAATTGCTTGGAGCTACTGCAGATGAGGTAGAATTGACTGACGCAGAGGAAGAACAGCTGAGACACTTGGGTCATGCCTTGTGTTCCGTCGAGGTAAAGGTTCCCGAGCGTAAGCCTCTTCCAACTCACCTTAAGTATGCTTTTCTTGATACTACTGAGCAATTTCCAGTTATTGTTAGTTCCAAACTGAATGAGGAATAGCTAACCGCTTTGTTGGTTGTACTCAAGAGGAACAGAAAAGCAATGGGCTATTCACTGGATGACATCAAGGGCATTAGCCCTGATGTCTGTATGCACATGATTGAGCTGGAAGAAGGTCACAAACCTTGGAGACAGGGTCAGCGGAAGCTGAACCCGAAGATGGAGGAGATTGTGATGATCGAGGTGATGAAACTACTCGATGCAGGTATTATTTATTCAGGTCGTACCCAAGAAAGGAGGTACTGCAGTTGTTAAAAATGAAAAGAATGAATTGATACCTACTCGACTAGTAACTGGGTGGCGGATGTGTATAAACTATAGGTAGTTAAATACCACCACCAAGAAAGATCATTTCCCTCTTCCTTGTATTGATCAGATGATAGAAAGGCTAGCTTCTCATGAGTTTTTCTTTTATCTGGACGGGTACTCAGGGTTCTTTCAGATCCCTATTCATCCAGATGATCAGGAAAAGACTACTTTTACTTGTCCTTAGGGTGTTTTTGCTTATCGTAGAATGCCTTTTGGTTTGTGTAATGCCCCTGCTACCTTTCAGAGGTGCATGATGGGGATATTTTCTGAGTATATAGAGTCTATCATGGAAGTCTTTATGGATGACTTCAGTGTCTATGGAAATGATTTTGATAAATGTTTAGCTAACCTTGATAAAGTTTTGCAGCGTTGTATCGAGGTTAATCTGGTGCTAAACTAGGAGAAGTGTCATTTCATGGTCAATGAGGGAGTAGTCCTTGGGCACTTGGTCTCGAATAGGGGTATTGAGGTAGACAGAGCAAAAGTGCAAGTGATTCAGCAATTACCCCCTCCTATTAACGTTAAGGGGGTGAGGAGTTTCCTTGGTCACGACGGTTTTTATCGCCGGTTCATCAAGGACTTCTCTAAGATTACTAAACCACTTACACAGTTGCTATTAAAAGATGCTCCTTTTGATTTTACTGATGATTGTCTTTCTGCTTTTAACACTTTGAAATAGGCTTTGGTCTCTGCACCCATCATTCAGCCTCCTGATTGGACGCTGCCGTTTGAGATTATGTGCGATGCAAGCGATTACGCACTAGGAGCGGTGCTCGGCCAGTGGAAAGAAAAAGCTTTGAATGCTATTTACTATGCGAGCCGAACTCCGGATGAGGCTCAAGTGAAATATGCTACCGCTGAGAAGGAGCTTTTAGCTGTAGTTTATGCGCTTAATAAATTTAGATCATACCTGTTGAGTTCTAAAGTTATTGTTTTTACAGATCATGCAGCGCTAAAACAGCTTCTGAATAAGAAGGAAGCTAAACCCAGATTGCTGAGGTGGATACTCGTTCTCCAGGAATTTGATCTGGAAATCAGGGACAAGAAAGGCGCTAAGAATGTTGTAGCGGATCATCTTTTGCGTTTAACGCGACAAGAGGGGGAGGATTCTCTTCCCATTAATGATTCGTTTGCTGATGATACTTTATGCACTGGTTATTCTATAAAATCTAAAGATGGTGTTGAACCTTGGTTTGCAGATTATGCCAATCACATTGTCAGCCAGAAGCTGCCACCTGATATGTCCTATCAGCAGCGGAAGAAATTTCTACAAGATGTGCGGGATTATTTCTCGGATGATCCATACTTGTTTAAGTCATGCGCAGACGGCCTCTTCAGACGGTGTATTCCGTAGTGGGAGATCAAAGATATCCTAGAAGGCTGTCATTCTGCCCCTTGTGGAGGTCACCACGGTCCATCGCGCACCGTGGCTAAGGTATTACAGTCTGGTTTCTATTGGCCGACTCTCTTTGCTGACACTAAAGCTTTTGTTGCTAGCTGTGATGCTTGCCAGCGGACAAGAAACATATCAAAGAGACATGAGATGCCCCAAAACGGCATTTTAGAGGTCGAGATTTTCGATGTCTGGGGCATTGATTATCAAGGACCATTCCCGTCGAGTCTTGGTAATAGGTATATTCTGGTAGCTGTAGATTATGTGTCTAAATGGGTAGAAGCGATTTCTACTCCCAACTGTGATGCCAAGACCGTGATTAAGCTGTTTCGTAAGACCATTTTCCACCGTTTTGGTGTCCCTAGTGTCGTCATTTCTGATAGGCGTATGCATTTTCGGGAACAGCAGCTAACGACCTTACTGTCTAAATATGGTGTGAAACATTGTAGGGGTTTGGGGTATCATCCTCAGACTAGTGGGCAGGTTGAAGTCTCTAATAGGGAACTAAAAGAGATTTTAGGTAAGGTTGTGTCTAAATCACGGAAGGATTGGAGTGCAAACTGGATAACACATTATGGGCCTACAGGACCGCATTTAAGACACCTATCGGTGCTTCACCGTATCGATTAGTGTATGGGAAGTCCTGTCATTTACCTGTAGAGCTAGAACATAAAGCCTAGTGGGCAGTCCGCCAACTTAATATGATGCTAACTTGTGTGGTGAGAAACGTTTCTTGCAACTAGATGCACTAGAGGAATTCCGTCTGAATGCCTATGATAACTCGCGTATTTACAAAGAAAAGACCAAACGTTGGCACGACAAGAGAATCATACCTCGTGAGTTCCAAGTCGGGCATAAGGTGTTGCTATTCAATGCCCGAGTGTGTTTATTCCCTGGTAAGCTGAAATCCAGGTGGAGCGGTCCGTACACAGTAACTGCTGTTACTCAGTTTGGATCGGTTGAGATAGAAGACTCCAAGGGTAACCGGTTTAAGGTTAATGGGCATCATGTGAAACATTACTATGGAGCTGACAGTGTCGTGGGTCGCGTCGAAGTACTCATCTTCGATGTAGAAAAGAAGCTTGATGATAGAAGCTCAAGGGTCGTGCGGGACCTTATAAACCTCCGCTTATCGGGAGGCAACCCGATCTATTGTTTTGTTGTACCGTATTCAAAAATTTTTAGTAGTTTATTTCTGTACTACTGTTCAAACAATTCCAATTGCGTAATTTCTTGTTTCTCGCAGTTTTGGCGTCACGTACTCTGAAATGTTTGGTCGATCGAACAATAAAGCCCCTCAATCGAGCACTCTAGGTACTCGATCGAGTACTTCTGCGAAGAAACCTCTCGATAGAGCTGTTTTCCACTCGATCGAGAAAGATCCATATCATTTCCACTCAATCGAGTAGTGTTCTACTCGATCGAGTCCCTGGAGCACCTCCTTTCAGTTCGGTTTGGGGAAGTCGGTTACACGCGCGTTCCTGTAAGTTTCCGACTCTCTCTAGTTTGCAATTCTTTTACTTTACTTTGTACAATGGGGACATTGTACGGTTTGGTTTGGGGAGGTTTTGCATCCATATCGTGTCTGCATTTCGCTTTTACTGCATTTTCGCATGCATTGTTAATTCAAAAAAATTCAAATTTCATGTTTATTTTTGCATTTTAGTCGAGTCGGAACAATTCTCTCCTACCCTTCAGCTAGTCTCGACTTAAGCCTTGCACATCTAATATCTCTTGCATAGTCGTTTACTTGTTAATCGATGCTGAACGAATAGACTTGACCTGACATGTTGGCAACCTACTTACATATTCTGAGGATTATAGCTCTTAAACTGTTGACATCTATGACCAGTTCATATAGGATTGTGAGTAGTTACTCCCTCGTGTCATTGCACTGCATGTATATGAAATTTGATTCTTATTGCCTGCACGTACGGGTTCGTGGTCGGTATCACATGTTTGGATAATGCTTGCAATTTCCCTTTTCTCATTACCCATTTAACTCCACATTTCGCCAAAACTGCCAGTTGACCCACAATCTACATCCTAAATTTAGCCTACCTTGCGTCGAGCTAGTCTAGTGTTGGTTGTTGAGGTATTTACTTCATTTTATCAGTTTGGTTTGCATCCTTGCCACGGAGTTGGTATCTGAAGAATTTGGGAATCGAAGTTGAAATTGTTTCCGTGGAAATGTTAGCTGAATATTTTGAAATGAAAAGAAAAAATAATAAAGAAAAAGAAAAAGAAAACGATCTATATTCCCATGCTTTATTCATATCATATGGGGATTCAGCAAGAGCTGAATAAGCTAACTAGTTTCGTTTCCGCTCCATCCTTTTGGTTCTAGTGAGTTGTCGGCCGAATCATGGCCGTGTACTTTATTATGAGATAAGAAGACGGATTTTGTTATTTGATTAAGATCAGATAGCTAGCTTGACGCTTTACCTCCTCTATTCCATTATTGTTTTGCCCCTTCTTACCCATAACCTCACTTATCCAAATGTTGCGAGTATTCGGCGTGTGATAGTCCTTGAATGGTGGTTGTGCGTGTGTACGGTAACTGAATCTTTTATCATGTTAGTTGGCAATGCATGAACGCGGCGGTGGTAGTTAGATGAGCGACTATTTTCTCCTTCTCTCTCTTGCACATAACATGCGTACTCTTTGCTTTGCTGAGAGAAGAGTGACCCGTGAGAGTCCGACATTGATGGTCTAGCATTTGATATCATTGATGAGTTTGACTGTTGCATTAAATTAGTTCAAGCGGGCGATTTGCAGTAGTCCGGAGTCCATTTGTTCCATTTACTTGTTCGCATCCTTTTTGCTTGAGGACAAGCGAAGGTTTGGTTTGGGAAAATTTGATGCGTGCATTTTGTATAGACCTTTTAGGCCATATTTGCACGCATTTCCATGCTTATTTAGCAGTGTTTTACTACAAATGTCCCTCGAATAGTCTACTTTGGTTTGTTTTGTAATATTTGAAGATATGGACCAGAATGACGGAAAACTAGCTATTTTGTAGCTTCTCAAGCATGCATAAGTGAGCCGGAAAGGAATCTTGGTGTCTCGGAATGCATGAAGTCGTGTTAAAGGAATGGAAGAACGAAATCGATGAGCAAAACACTCGTTCGAGGTGTAAAAGCCTTCGATCGACTGTTTTGTTACTTAGAAGACCTCGATCGAGCATCGTTCTGCTCGATCGAGCTGCTGGCCATGGAAGTTTTACTCGATCGACCACTATGGTCAGTCGATCGAGTGTTCCTGTCTCAAACTTTCCTCGATCGAGTACTTTTGACAGCAAATTCTGCTCGATCGAGAGGTTACATGCTGATGGGCTTCGCGAGATAGTGTGTTAAGCAATGGACGCCTTGTAATTTGTTAATTTTCATTTTTTTTACTTAAAGGTGAAAAAAGGATAATAGAGAACTTCGGACCCTAGACTTTATCTTTCACTTTTATTCTGGATCTGAAATTGAGGACTTCTTCCGACTTTCTTCTTCTTTCAATTTTGGGTATTATTGTTCTTGAATTTCTTTAGCTATTTCTCTATGTCTATTTGTTTCTTATTCATTATTGTTGTTGTTTTTCTTTCAATTATGCGTAGCTAATTCCCTTGATAGGATTTAGGGGAACCTTAGCTTAGGTAAGATGAATTGATTAGTAATCTTTAAATTAGGTTTGGATGCAATCATCACATTTAATAGCTTTTAATTGTTTGAGTCGACGCAATCAATTGACTGACTTGATACCCCCTTGACCTAGATCGAGAGATTGGAAAAAGACAGATCAGTGATGAACATTGGGATTATGCTAATGAGGGCGAGAGCTAAGTTAGTATATCTTAGGGCGAATAGCGGACCGAAAGGACCTTTTCACTACCCGCAAACCTGTTTAAACTTTACTTTGATTTTAATCCTGACCCTAGATGCCATGGGGAACCGGCGATCCTAGTTCTTCTCCTATCTGTTATTTCATTCTTTATTTCTCTTCCCCTTTTCTCTTGTAGTGTTAGAAAATCAATTAAACAAAACCCCCCAATATTGATTCTTTGACGGACTTAGCAAGTTATAGGATTCCCTCTCTCTGTGGATTCGACACCCGAATGCCTCAACTGCATTTTGTTGAGACCGTTAGATTTTATCTTTGATAGGGTTGTGACAGCAGTATCAACTTCTCCCTTGAATAAAATCACTTAGGTTCTTACTAATAACATCAGGAAGAACTAGGGCAATCCTATTGCAAAGAAGTTTGGAAATTGTTTTATAAATCACATTACAACATGAAATAAGCGTGAACTGTCTAACAATACTAGGTCTCTCCATTTTGGAAATGAGTGTAATGGTAGTAGCATTCACTTGTCCCATCAGTTTACCAGTAGCAAAAAAATCAAGAACAACATTGCATACCTCACTTCCCATCACTTCCCAAGCATCTCTAAAAAACTGGCTTGTATAACCATCTGGCCCAGGAGATTTATCTTTAGGAATGCTGAAAAGACACATCTTCACTTCATCATAGGTAACTGGTTTATTAAGAATATCCCAGTGTTCATTAGTACAACACTTCCCCCTTCTAACTAGATCAAAATTCACCCCAATAACCTCCTTACTGGTTCGTCCTCATTCGTTTCTTAATACAATGATGGAAATAAGTTGTGTTAGTGTCACCATCCATAATCCATTGAACTTTAGCCTTTTGAGCTAAATAACTATCCCTAGCCTCCACTAACTCCCTTAAAGCTTAAGCAGCCTCCATCTCGTTATGTATCATATCAATATTCCCAGGCTGAGTAACCAACTCTATCTGAATATGCTCTAAAAGAGCATTAGCCGCATTTGTATTGTTCTCAACATCAGCATAACAAATTTTATTGAGTTATTTTAATCCACGTTTAAGATCCGTCATTTTCTTGACTAACTTAAACATCTTAGTCCCATAATATCTTTTCTTCTTGACACTCTCCACACAGTCTATAAACATATCAGACTTCCCTCACATGTTGAAATAATTAAGGCTATGTTTTCCACCAAATTCAGTTGTGCAATCACTTATAGTACATGGGCAATGATCAAAAAGGCCCTCAGGATGGAAAGAAGCAGCATAATTAGAGAATTCATTCAACCACTCCTGATTACCCATTACCCTATCCAGTCTGCTAAACACTCTATCACTAGGGTTCTTCTTATTTGTCCAAGTAAACAAAGCTCCTGATGCTTTAATATCCTCAATCCCACACATAGAAACACATTCTTGAAAACGCTCCATTTATGCCATAATAGAATTCCCTCATAATCTCTCAGTAGGACTAAGCACAGTATTAAAGTGTCTAGCCCACAACCAATGAATAGTACAATTTCTTCTACATCCAGTTAAAAATCTCCAAAACTCTTCCCTTTCATGCACCCCATTATAAGCATAGATCATAGTAATTAAAAACCTATTCCCATCAGATTTAGACATAACCATCACGTGGATATATTGAGCACTATAATCAAGGAACTGAATATCAAATCAATTTGGGTTCCACGATATCCAAATCCGACCTCCACTATGCCAACTGCAATTGGTTATAAAACTCCAGCCATCACAAACGCTAGTTTCCCCTTTATTCATTCTAGCCGGATTGATCTTTGTTTCAAAAAGTCCAAACATACTAACCCCTTTATTATGCATAAATCACTTTATTTCCTTCTACTTATTGAACTTATTACTTGGTGGATCAGTCCCACTTTGCCCTACCCCAGCTCTAGGAGTAAGCTGACAATTCAGAACATCAAAAAACGTATATCCAGCCTTTCCTGGAACTCCAACACTAATCCCATCCAGTTTTGTCATTCTAACAGTATGCTTGACAGGTGTAGCCTCCATGATCTTACTCGTAGAAGTTCTCTCTAGCACAGGAAATGCAACTGGTGTAACTACCAACCCATTATCCACCTCTTTTCCTTGCACTTGTTGGCAACCTTTTGAACTGGTTTCCAAATTTGTTGGGGCTTTGGAGCTACTAGCTTTGGAACAGGTTTAGACTCCTTATGCGATCTACATTGCTTATCTTCATGCCCCCAAAGGCGAATAACAACAGGTTTACTATCAAACATATGATAACCAAATTTTAACAATTCCTCCCTTCCTGCAAGTGTTTTAAATCTGGCTAGAAAAATTCCATTTGGTAAGAATGAAATCTTATCAATTTTATATTTATCCCAAACCCAATACAGAAAACCCTCAACAATCTCCCATTTCCCAAGGAGGATTAGCACCAAGTATATAGCAATAAATAGATTGGTTCCAGAAGTCTACCTCACTTTTGATATCATCTTTAGTAATCTGGATGAGTTTCTCCACATCACCCTCTTCCACAATAGTCGCAAGGACTGGTACAGTTCTTCCACCTTGTTTTGTCATCCAGCCTTCATCATCCGTCATACTCTCATCATCATTGTGGTTTAATACCGGTACCCCAACAATTTTAGTCATAGTCTTAGCTTTCCCTGTATCCGACGATTTAGGCCCAGGAGTATCAATTCCCACATTCTTTTTTGGTAATTTCAAACTTAATGATGAACCACCATAATCATTCCTATTATTTTTTACTTGATTTTGTGATTTTTTTTGAACTTGATCGCATCATTTTTTCAATAAAATAATACAAACCTAAGGAAATTACTTTCTCCTTTTGCTCTCTCTCTAGCATTTTTTCTTTCACTGGCAAGTGTCTCATCTACCTTAGTGTTATCAACATGAGTCTCTAAATGATCATCCGGATTGACACTAGGGGGAATTTCAAAAACGATACTCGGACCATCATCATCGTCATCCAATAATTCAAAATCATTAGGGGCAACAAGCTCATATGGGGTCATGAGAAAGCATAATGAAAATTGATTGGCTTACTTCTTTTAATCGCAGTTTTTTTATTTTTCCCTTTGAGAAGTTGAAGTTTAGCCGTGAGTCCATCCAGTTCCTCTCGGATTCTTAAAATAATGAAATTGTTGGTGAATTTCCCAAGATTGGGAAGCCATAAAATTCAAGAAAATCCAAAGCTCCTCCTTGTTCTTTTGATCGAGACTTCCACTATTTAATTGCACAACCAAATTATGCGTCTCAAAAGTCATACTGCCAAGCATGATATGACCCATTTAGACCTTATCAAGTTATGTCCATGAGAAATAAATGATTTTAATGGCTTTCGAATCGGTCGAGATAATCATGGAAAAGCTCATTCTCGCATTATAGGGGTCGGAATTCTGTAGTCATTGTGAAAAGATAAAGCAATCCCCTTGAGATATTCCTATTACCTGTAAAGGGACACTAAAACTAAAAGGAAACCGTGAGAATGGTCTAGTGGAGTAAGTGTTCCTCAAGAAAAAAAAGAAAAACAAGATAGAACTCAACAACTAATAAAGCAAACAAAATCGTGCTCCCCGGCAACAACGCCAAACTTTGATAGGGTTGTTGCATACCTCATCAAAGATAATTTACCCTAAACCAGACTAATATTATATTAATATAATTAGGGAAGTAAGGGGTCAATTTTGGGGAGACGGAAGTTACTAAATAAGTTATCATGGGTGAATTCCATCAAGGTCGGTTCGATTGATTGAGGTTTAAGTTGATAAAATAAAGCAAATAAGAAGATAAATAATAACAAAATTATAAATGAGAAATATAGGCAATACGGGTTCCACATGTAAACTATCATAATAATATTGTCAACAAAGTGGTACTGGATTCGGTAAATGTCTTGGCCAAACAGTACTTCCTTGGGCGGGATGAGTACTATACCATAGAATAGGTCCTAGCGGCCTTTCGAATCTTACTAGGTCGTCCTACCATTCATGGTTTGTCTGATTCCCTTACAGTCTTTCGTTCTAAGGAAAAGAATTAAACAAGTATATTCTATCAATCGTTGCCTTTGATCAAAGACTAACATAAGATACAAGCATGGAATAAAAACATTACATCATTCACATGACCCATAATCTAACAATATCAAATGTTAATCTATAACATGTTTCCCTTACACCCTAGATAAATAAACTACTAACTCATTTTAAAGATAAAACTAACTGATAACAAGATGGTAAATATGAACATGAAAGAAGTATGTGAAAACTAAAATGGAAATAAAAGTTTAAAGCAAGAAAATAAGAATTACCGAAAGTAAGGAATATAAATTGAGTAAGAAAGGAAACTTCAATTATAAAGCTTAAACTATTAAAAGGAAATGTCAGTAACAAAGTAAACAAAAACAAAAACAAAAACAAAACTAATCTAAACTAAGAAATAGAAAAGATATAAGATGATTGTTATTGTTAGTTGTAATGGATGACTTTTTATGCTAGCAAACCCCTTCTTTTATAGGATCTAGACCCCGCGTCACAGGACACCCGCACTTATGGCCATTAATATCCAGTTAATAGGGGTATTTGAGGCGTCCAAACGCCTAGATTAAGGCATTCCCAATTGGTTTTAGGTGTCCCCGATCGGGGACGCAGGATTCTAACTCCAAAATCGATATGTCGTTTCGTATTCCTCTTTGTATGCATCCCCAAGCTTCAAGCACGATAGGGGACATGTATAACCATCATTTAAGCCTTATTTCAACCTTATAATTGTCCTTGATTAAGTCCCCAAGGGATAGGGGTTGGAAACGGTTATTGAGCAAGCATAGTAAAACCGTCTCAACTTATGCGTACGAGCTCGGAATAACTTGAAACTTGCTCCATTCAACTCCCAACCTCCAAATATTTGTAACATGCCATCTTACACTCATGATCTCGTCCTTATTAGCTTCACCGTGTTCGTAATTCATTCAAATGTAAGGATTCGGTGTAGAAACCACTCAAATCCTACAAAGTACATAAAAACAACAAAATACTCCCAAATAAGCAGTTAAATCTAAAAACCACTATAAATAATGAATAATAACATGTAAATATGAGCTAATATAAGGAATAAAAGTATATAAATATTGGAGTATTGGACACATCAAGACATGATTTAAAAGTATATAAAACAATACATGAATGTTCATAAAATTAGAATGATGAGAGAGAAAGTTAGAGAGAAAATTCTCTAATTTTTCTAGGGTTCTTGGTTTTTGAGCAATGGCTAAAAACAAAGCTAGCAATCATTCTCAGGTGAACACAAAATTAATTAGTAAAAATAATAATGCATCAATTAATACCAATACAAACAATCCTATAAAATTAACTAATACGTCAAATAGTAATAATACTAATAATTTGGTGAGTAACAGTGCGCAAAAAACATCGATTGACAAAAATGAAACTCTCGTTACAAAGGCTAGAAATATGGTTCAGGAACGCCTTCATGAAGAACAAATGGAGCACAGTGTGACAGAAGAAGGACAGGGGAGTCAATGGCAAGAGGTTATGTCTAAAAGGAAGCAACAAGAGATGGCTCGCACACGGGAGGATAAACTGGAATCCATTGCAAAATGTGAGGTGGATGAAGTAGGCCCAAAAGGTACTGTTCTTAAGCTTACTATGGAGGATGTAGCGGAGGAACTTAAATATTGGTCCTATGCTATATATGGTTATGTTATGGGGGCAAACCCTCCTAGAATGGTGTTAGAAGGATTTCTTCGTAGGACCCTCAAGGATTATAAAGTGTCTAAGATCTCATTTCTTCCCAGTGGTTTGTTTATGGTTAGATTTGAGGAATTAGAACATCATCAATTCGTTTTGAATAAGGGTATAATGTTGTTGGATGGTAAACCAGTTATTCTCTGGCCATGGAATCCCAATGTGAGAATGGACAAGGTCTCTGTTAAGTCAGTGCCTATCTGGGTTAAGTTGGTTGGATTAGATTTGAAGTTCTTGGGGGATAGATGTTTGGAGAAATTGGCCTCATTAATAGGCATATTTCAGAGAATTGATGAAATTACTATGATGAGAACCTTACTTGGATTTGCAAAAAATCTAATTGAGTTTGAGGTGAACCAGCAGTTCCCTAACCAGATTGTTTTTGAGGATGAGAATGGATTGGAGGTTAGAGTGGCTGTGGAGTATGATTGGGTCCCAATCACGTGTCAGGTTTATAAAGGAATTGGTCACAAGTCGAAGGCCCGTAGGAAGAACAGAGTGCCCATTGTATCTAAACCAGTACAAATGCCAGTGATTCAAAAACAAGTTTGGAAAAGGAAGGAGGATGGTATGAGGATGAATGATCAGGCTGAATTCCCAATTTTACAAAAGAGTATAGGCAGAATACCTTAACATAAGGAATTAGTGAAAGATAAGGAGAGGGAAGAGACACCAGCAAATACTCCTGTTACATTAAACTATGGAGCTTTATTCACTCCTGCACGAGTTATCACTAGACTTATAAGACATGAGACCAGGATTCCTGATGGACAGCAGAGTGGCTTTATGCTGCAGTTTAATAGTGCTTTGGGGAAGGAAAATGAATTGGTTGATAAAGGAGGTGGGGATGGGGGTTCCTCATCTCATCATGGTTAGAATTGGAGTTTGGAATGTGAGGGTCCTAAATAATGTGATTAAACAAAAATATATTAAATGGTACCTTCACCAGGTAGAGGTGGAGATATTTGGGCTCCTTGAGACAAGGGTGAAATCCTTGTCTCTAAAGAAAGTGGCTGATAATGTCTGTCATGGTTGGTCTTATGTAACTAATAATGATTGTCATGAAGGTGGCAGAATTTGGGTGCTGTGGAGGAGTCATAGGTGTAAGGTGGATATCATTGAGAAGTCTGATCAGTTAATTCATTTGCAAATACAGCAGTTAACTGATAATAGAAGATTTTTTGTTACTTTTGTGTATGGCTTTAATAAGATTGAGGAAAGAACTCCTTTGTGGAATGATCTACTTAGGATTAATATGGTGGAACCTTGGATTATTCTAGGAGACTTCAACAATGTTTTGAATGCAAGTGAGAAGATTGGACTTCCTGTTAAGGATGCTGAGACCATGCCTTTCCAGAATGTTATTAATACTTGTGAGCTGTGTGACATTAAAACTGTTGGAGCTTTTTTCACTTGGAATAACAAACAACCTAGTAGGACTAGAGTGTTTAGTAGAATAGATAGGGTCTTGGTTAATGATAGTTGGCTTCAATTCAGGCCTAATGCCTATGCATATTATGGACCTGAAGGAGATTTTAACCATTGTCCCTGTCTAATAGAGGAGGGTGGAGGATATAGCTGTCAAAAGAAGCCTTTCAAGTTTTTCAATATGTGGAGTAAGGTTGAGGTGTATAAGGAAATAGTGCAGCTGGGTTGGTCTAAACAGGTTGAGGGTACCCCAATGTTTAGAGTGACTACCAGACTGAAATTGCTGAAGCCTCTTCTTAAAGGGCTGAATAAAGAGCTGTTTTCTGACTTAGAGAGGAATGCTGATGTAGCTTTTGAAGTGATGATTAACTGCCAAAAGGAACTGCAATCTGATCCTAGTAGCAGTGTCCTCATGGATAAGGAGTTACAAACTAGACTGAGTTACAGAATGTTAGCTAAGGCTAAAGAGGAGTTTCTGAGACAAAAGGCCAAATGACAGTGGGCTAAGGATGGTGATACCAACACTGCTATGTTTCATAGGATTATTAAGCAGAGCCAAATTCAAAACAAGGTATTCAGAATTGAGGGGCTTAATGGTGTCTTGTATGATAAGCCTGAGGATATTCAGCAGGCCTTTGAGGATTATTATAAAGAGTTATTAGGATCTTGTGCTTCTACTTCTGAGTTCTTTCCTCATATCATGAGAGAGGGACCTAAAGTCTTACAAGAGGAATGGGAGGGCCTATGTACCATCCCTACTGAGAGGGAAATTAGGAGGACTGTTCATTCTATACCTATGGAGAAGAGTCCTGGTCCTGATGGCTATACTAGCTGCTTCTTTCAAGCTAGTTGGGAGATAATTAAAGAGGATATATGCCTGGCAGTTAGGGACTTCTTTAGTTCAGGCAAGTTGTTAAAACAGATTAATGCTACTAATATAGTGTTGATTCCTAAGAAGGAAAACCCTATAAATGTTAGAGATTTCAGACCCATTGCTTGCTGTAATACTGTGTATAAAATCATATCTAAGCTTCTATGTGATAGGCTATCCAAAATTCTTCCTGGTATCATTAATCCATCTCAAGCTGCTTTCATTAAAGGGAGAAGTATTATGGGAAATATCCTCATCAGTCAAGATCTTGTGAGATTGTATAACAGGAGGAACTCTTCTTCTAGGTGCATGATTAAGGTGGATTTGAGGAAGGCATATGATTCCATTGAATGGGATTTTGTCTTAAGGCTGCTGCAGAGTTTGTACTTTCCTACTCATTTCATTCAGCTTATTCATCAATGCATTACACCCACCTCTTATTCTATTGTGCTGAATGGGAATTCCTATGGTAATTTTCATGGGAAGAGGGGGTTGAGAAAGGGAGACCCTTTATCACCTTTACTTTTTACACTTTGTATGGAGTATTTGAGTAGAATCCTTAAGGTTATAGGCGGTCTACCTGGTTTTAAATTCCATCATCTTTGCAGAGGACTAAAACTTAACCATCTTATGTTTGCTGATGATCTCCTTATTTTCTGTAAAGGAGATATCATGTCAATCTTTATGATTGTTGATAGATTCAATAGTTTCTCTAAAGCTTCTGGGTTACAGATTAACATTGACAAGTCTGAATTGATAATGAATGGGATTGACAGGGAGACTGAGGAATTCATTCTTTTGCAAACTGGTTTCACCAAAGGTAGATTGCCTTTTAAGTACTTGGGTGTGAATATTTCCCATAAGAGACTTTCCAAGCATGATTGTAATGTACTGATTGAGAAGATGACTGCTAGAATTAAAGGATGGAATAGAAGGAAGATCTCATACACTGGTAGGCTCACTTTAGTGAAATCAGTGCTCAGTACTATTCATACTTATTGGGCACAGATTTTCATTCTTCCTATGGGTGTTCTTGACAAACTTAAGGCAATGTGTATGAATTTTCTATGGAAGGGGGAGAAGGCATACTCTAAGGCTCCTCTTGTATCCTGGAATGTTTTGTGCCAAAGGAAGGAGAATGGAGGTCTAGGTTTATTTGATAGTAGAATGTGGAATGTAGCTGCTGTAGGCAAGCTTGCCTGGTGGGTTCTGATTAAGAAAGACCTTCTTTGGATTAAATGGGTTGATGCAATTTACTTGAAAGGAAGGCCTTGGCTCACTTATCATCCTAGTAGCTCGAGCTCTTCGGCATGGAGGAAGGTATGTGCAGTCAAAGACACTTACAAGGAGGGGTTTCTAGCTGGCAACTGGCAGGAAGGGGGAGATAGGTATACAATTCTCAAGGGTTATAACTGGCTGGCTGGTGCTAATCTACCTAGAGATATGTATAGCTGCACTGTATGGAATAGGATGAATACTCCGAAACATTGCTTCATCTTTTGGTTGGCAGTCAAGGACATGTTACTCACCCTGGACACATTAGGGAGAATGGGTTTCACAGGAAGGGTATGGTGTTTTCTGTGTGAGAATCACATTGAAAGTCACAAACATCTCTTCCAGGATTGTTGCTATGCACGTAAATATTTTGATTGCCTCACAGATTGGACTCAGATTCAACCTAGGGGAGGACATTCTCCTGCTGAACTGATCAGAATGCGCAAGCCTGCAGGCTTCATCAGGAAAATTTTTTGGTCTTTGGTAGTAGCTGTTTATTATGGCATATGGATGAGTAGGAATAAGTGTAGGTTGGAAGGCTATGTCCTAAGGCCAGATAGCTTAATTCAGGGGATCAAAGTTCAGGCTAGGACGAGATTAATGCAACTAGATATTAGGAAAATGAAACAACATGAAAATGTATGGTGTAGAGACAAGGAATTATTATGAGTTTATAGGCTAGGAGGAAGGATGATAGATGAAGGTTTGAATGTGTGTAATAGTATTCTTGTAGTGATGTAATGTTGGATTTGAGCTTTGATATTAATATAAACTTACATTTACACCAAAAAAAAAAGACGACACTCATATTATCAAACTTTCATATCCAATATTGATTACAAAAGTCACAAAAATGCTCGAAGATGTTAGCCACTTACGCAACCATACACCATCAATTTCCACAAATATATAATCATAATCCCCAATTATACAATCACTAAAGCACTCACTCCTTATTCATTGGTAAAATTATTTAAGATTGGAGTGTAGGAATGTGCATCGGGAGCGTAATAGCTCTAATACCAGTCGTATAACCCTGTGATTATGCAACAAAAAAAACATATATATAATAGTATAAAAAATGGAATGTTGAAACTATTAAAGCAAAACATGCGAATGTAACTAAATCACAAAACCAAAACTTAATTTTAAGAAATATGTTAAACAAAATACAATATCAAAAAATGCAAGGGATCCCGATTTCATGATAATACACAAACACGACAATGGTCACTACTATATCTACAATATGAAGGGTCAATCGTTGTAAGTACAACGCTCGATAACTCACTCATCAAAACCGCAATTAAGCACCAACCTGTATTTAAAAATAAATGTCACAGTTAGTAGGGGAGTAGTTCGAGGTTCTCTCAACCATATTACATAATTACACACATAAACAAGATTATTATAAATATATTCCTTATAAACAATTCAATTAGGTTTCATAACATAAAAATGAATAATAAGTAGTACATCCCGTGATCATAACCGATAACACAACTTTAATTTAATACCTAACATACATAGCAATATGGAAATAAGATAATAAATGTATAATGAAAATTGTGGTCATATGTTTTGAAAGCATTGTATAAGTAACATACAATGTACGAAATGTGAATACTAATATCACACGCAGGCACGTGGGCTGCAGCTCACCATAAGTACGAAAGGAACATAAATCTCGACGATCTTATTGATATTAGGTCGCTTGCATCTCACCCCCTAATTTAAAATAAAATAAAATACTCACATGGGCAAAAAAATCTAAAGAAACATGCATATCAATGTGACTCACCATACTTAGAAAAAGCAAAACTAAGTAAGGGAAGCACAAGACACACCATCCAAATTATCGAAGACATACCTCTCAATGTAAATGAAATGTGCAAAACAATCGGGAGTAAGCATGACTAGACTCAACTTCCTGGTAGGGCTACGACATACTACGACCCTATTATAAACTTGAATCTGGACTCTCAGGATGAACGTTTCACAATTAAACAAACGATACACTTAATGTACCCCAGACTTGTACCATGCCACACATACCAAAACCAACGGCTGAGTAACCCTACACTGGCAACATGGCAAACATACCGTTATCAACAGTTCCGAGGAGGGCAGAGGGTGGACGAATAACATTAAACCAGAAACATGACACGCATATCGTAGCCAACGGTCTACAAAAAATTAAAAAAGGTCAATCTAAAAAACAATGCACAATGATACCAACTCACATGAGTGCAACATTAACCGTCGTGTCGTCTAACAGTACGCATTTTCTTTCGCACAATATCGTCTTATTCACACTACCATATGTAAATACACAAAAGGGGATGTATTGTAACTACTTTGACATTTTTTCCAACAAGCAATGACGGCAGACAAGAATAAGCGCTTAACTCAATCAAACAAACATGATTCCAATTACCATTCTTGGTAAACATGACATACATGACTGAAACACTCAAAAACCGTCCTTAAACATGTGAACAGAATGTAAAAAATGTGTTTCAATGATAAAAAAGTTTTAACATATCACACACCAATACTAAAAACAGAAACACTTCAAGAAAACAGTCGCCAAGGCCTAATCGTAGGCCTTAGTCGCCAAATAAAATTCGGGCGACTGATTTTGGTCACCAAATTTGGCGACTGAAGAAGAGGTTGCCAAATTGCCAAAATGGCGACTGATTTCAGTCGCCAAATTAGCGACTGATTGCCTGAGTCGCCAAATTGGCGACTGATATCAGTCGCCCTATTGACTGATATCAGTCGCCAATTTGGCGATCACTATGCCAAACAGTCGCTAAATTGCCGACTGAAATCAGTCGCAATATCGGAATTTATTTGTAAAAATACATGGGGTTTTGCGACTGAAAAAAGTCGCTAAAAGAACATTTCAGTCGCCAAATCCCCTGTTTTATTGCAAAATATTTCTGTTTTCATCCTGCCATTTTATTACCATATCATACCTGCACGTACAATAGACAACAACCACAATTTCAGACATTTACAACAACACGATGAGAAACCAACACCCTCATATATAACAAGAAAATCAAATCAAGTTTAGAAATCTTGAAAAAGGTTAAGAAATCCAAGTTTAAACATCACAAGTAACAAGTTTCTAAACTAAAATCAAAAGCCAAGGAAATCCATATCAGCTTCGGCTTGCATATCGCCACCTCCATTGGCATCATCATGAAGGGTCAATCGTTGTAAGTACAACGCTCGATAACTCACTCATCAAAACCGCAATTAAGCACCAACCTGTATTTAAAAATGAATGTCACAATTAGTAGGGGAGTAGTTCGAGGATCTCTCAACCATATTACATTAAAACACACATAAACAAGATTATTATAAATATATTCCTTATAAACAATTCAATTAGGTTTCATAACATAAAAATGAATAATAAGTAGTACATCCCGTGATCATAACCGATAACACAACTTTAATATAATATCTAACATACATAGCAATATGGAAATAAGATAATAAATGTATAATGAAAATTCTGGTCATATGTTTTGAAAGCATTGTATAAGTAACATACAATGTACGAAATGTGAATAGTAATATCACACACAGGCACGTGGGATGCAGCTCACCATAAGTACGAAAGGAACATAAATCTCGACGATCTTATTGATATTAGGTCGCTTGCATCTCACCCCCTAATTTAAAATAAAATAAAATACTCACATGGGCAAAAAAATCTAAAGAAACATGCATATCAATGTGACTCACCATACTTAGAAAAAACAAAACTAAGTAAGGGAAGCACAAGACACACCATCTAAATTATCGAAGACATACCTCTCAATGTAAATGAAATGTGCAAAACAATCGGGAGTAAGCATGACTAGACTCAACTTCCTGGTAGGGCTACGACATACTACGACCCTATTATAAACTTGAATCTAGACTCTCGAGATGAACGTTTCACAATTAAACAAACGATACACTTAATGTACCCCAGACTAGTACCATGCCACACTTACCAAAACCAACGGTTGAGTAACCCTACACTGGCAACATGGCACACATACCGTTATCAACAGTTCCGAGGAGGGCGAAGGGTTGAAGAATAAAATTAAACCAGAAACATGACACGCATATCGTAGCCAACGGTCTACAAAACATTAAAAAAGGTCAATCTAAAAAAACAATGCACAATGATACCAACTCACATGAGTGCAACATTAACCGTCGTGTCGTCTAACAGTACGCATTTTCTTTCGCACAATATCGTCTTATTCACACTACCATATGTAAATACACAAAAGGGGATGTACTGTAACTACTTTGACATTTTTTCCAACAAGCAATGACAGCAGACAAGAATAAGAGCTTAACTCAATCAAACAAACATGATTCTAATTACCATTCTTGGTAAACATGATATACATGACTGAAACACTCAAAAACCGTCGTTAAACATGTGAACGGAATGTAAAAAATGTGTTTCAATGATAAAAAAAGTGTTAACATATAACACCAATACTAAAAAACAGAAACACTACAAGAAAACAGTCGCCAAGGCCTAATCGCAGGCCTTAGTCGCCAAATAAAATTCGGGCGACTGATTTCGGTCACCAAATTTGGCGACTGAAGAAGAGGTTGCCAAATTGCCAAAATGGCGACTGATTTCGGTCGCCAAATTAGCGACTGATTGCCAGAGTCGAAAATTGGCGACTGATATCAGTCGCCCTATTGACTGATATCAGTCGCCAATTTGGCGACCACTATGCCAAACAGTCGCTAAATTGCCGACTGAAATCAGTCGCCAATCAGTCGCAATATCAGAATTTATTTGTAAAAATACAGGGGATTTGGCGACTGAAAAAAGTCGCTAAAAGAACATTTCAGTCGCCAAATCCCCTTTTTTATTGCAAAATATTTCTTTTTTCATCCTGCCATTTCATTACCATACCATACCTGCACGTACAATAGAAAAGACAATTTCAGACATTTACAACAACACGATGAGAAACCAACACCCTCATATATAACAAGAAAATCAAATCAAGTTTACAAATCCTGAAAAAGGTTAAGAAATCCAAGTTTAAACATCACAAATAACAAGTTTCTAAACTAAAATCAAAAGCCAAGGAAATCCATATCGGCTTCGGCTTGCATATCGCCACCTCCATTGGCATCATCATGAAGGGTCAATCGTTGTAAGTACAACGCTTGATAACTCACTCATCAAAACCGCAATTAAGCACCAACCTGTATTTAAAAATGAATGTCACAGTTAGTAGGGGAGTAGTTCGAGGTTCTCTCAACCATATTACATTAAAACACACATAAACAAGATTATTATAAATATATTCCTTATAAACAATTCAATTAGGTTTCATAACATAAAAATGAATAATAAGTAGTACATCCCGTGATCATAACTGATAACACAACTTTAATTTAATATCTAACATACATAGCAATATGGAAATAAGATAATAAATGTATAATGAAAATTGTGGTCATATGTTTTGAAAGCATTGTATAAGTAACATACAATGTACGAAATGTGAATACTAATATCACACGCAGGCACGTGAGCTGCAGCTCACCATAAGTACGAAAGGAACATAAATCTCGACGATCTTATTGATATTAGGTCGCTTGCATCTCACCCCCTAATTTACAATAAAATAAAATACTCACATGGGCAAAACAATCTAAAGAAACATGCATATCTATGTGACTCACCATACTTAGAAAAAACAAAACTAAGTAAGGGAAGCACAAGACACACCATCCAAATTATCGAAGACATACCTCTCAATGTAAATGAAATGTGCAAAACAATCGGGAGTAAGCATGACTAGACTCAACTTCCTGGTAGGGCTACGACATGCTACGACCCTATTATAAACTTGAATCTGGACTCTCGGGATGAACGTTTCACAATTAAACAAACGATACACTTAATGTACCCTAGACTTGTACCATGCCACACATACCAAAACCAACGGTTGAGTAACCCTACACTGGCAACATGGCACACATACCGTTATCAACAGTTCCGAGGAGGGCGGAGGGTGGAAGAATAACATTAAACTAGAAACATGACACGCATATCGTAGCCAACGGTCTACAAAACATTAAAAAAGGTCAATCTAAAAAAACAATGCACAATGATACCAACTCACATGAGTGCAACATTAACCGTCGTGTCGTCTAACAGTACGCATTTTCTTTCGCACAATATCGTCTTATTCACACTACCATATGTAAATACACAAAAGGAGATGTACTGTAACTACTTTGACATTTTTTCCAACAAGCAATGACGGCAGACAAGAATAAGAGCTTAACTCAATCAAACAAACATGATTCCAATTACCATTCAAGGTAAACATGACATACACGACTGAAACACTCAAAACCGTCCTTAAACATGTGAACGGAATGTAAAAAATGTGTTTGAATGATAAAAAAAGTGTTAACATATCACACACCAATACTAAAAAACAGAAACACTACAAGAAAACAGTCGCCAAGGCCTAATCGCTAAATAAAATTCGGGCGACTGATTTCGGTCGCCAAATTTGGCGACTGAAGAAAAGGTTGCCAAATTGCCAAAATGCACTAATGGAAAAAACCCCTATTGCGTCAGTTGTAAAGGGCCTATTGCGTCGGTTTTTACTGACGTATATCGATGGGACGTATTTGCTATGCGTCAGTTGTAGGAACTGACGCAAAAAAGAACCATTGGCGCCAGTTGTGTTTCAAAAACTGACGCAAAAAAAGAACCATTTGCGTCAGTTATGTTTTAAAAACAGACACAATTGTATGTACAACTGACGCAAATAGTTCAACATTTGCATCAGTTCTTTAAGGAACCGATACATTTTCTTTATTAAAATTTTAAAAAAAAAGTTATTATTATTTTGCCAATGAAATGTTTTTATTAAGATAATAATTAATTACAAACAAAATCAATGTTTAACATACAATTGCCATTACAAAATCATCAATACTCAAAGCTAACCAAATAAGCATATTCTAGTCGGACGAATTAGTTTATGCTACAAATATTCTCCATGATCCAAGACTTGATTTTACGCATCAACAATTTCTTAGGCACGGCTAATAGTGACCAGCCAAATTCGATATACCTGGGCCTGCAAAGAACAAAAAAAAAAAAATTATGCTACATATGTTGAGATACCAGGCTCTAAACAGGCTCTAAACGGGCATAGGGAGTTCTGTTATAATGTAAAGATACCAGCTAAAATGGTGGGTTGCACGTTATGGATTCATCACTTAGCCAACAAGCAAAAGGAAGCAACACTAAAATTGGTCGTTCTTTCTTGTTGTCATTTTTACCTAAAAAATCTCGTCGTCATTTTTATCACCGTTTCTTTAATTTCTCTTTAGTCTTTGGTTCAATTTATTATGCATTAACGCACTCCTTACCCCAAAAGAAAACAAGCGCTAGTAACATAACGTAAGATGTACCTGGCCCATTCACCGGTAGCAGCACCACCTCTTAATCCAAGCCCCTCCCAAATTAACTGCAAACGTGCAAAACAAAATGCCAGGAACTCAGGTATGCAAAGGAGTATGTGTTACACTGTCAC
Organism: Heliosperma pusillum; assembly: GCA_022085475.1. NCBI lineage: Eukaryota > Viridiplantae > Streptophyta > Magnoliopsida > Caryophyllales > Caryophyllaceae > Heliosperma > Heliosperma pusillum. Next base: position 109,109 of record JAIUZE010066245.1, read on the forward strand.
TATTATCATGCAATGGAGGCATGCACAAAAAAGCTTCTTCTAGAATGAAGTCAAGCAGTAACAGAACACAAGCATGACAGTTAAAGAACTTTCAGCGCCAATGTTACTCAACTGTAGCCACGACTTGAGCAGCATCCTCCCTCTTCCAGTAATCCAGTGTGCTACCTATACAACCAAAATTGCGACAGCTAATGGAATTTATACAAGAATGAAACTTATGTACATGAAATCTAATGATAATTATAATCACTTCAAAAATGCTGTGAAGATCCTATGACATTGGAACTTTATCAACTGAAACAACTACGCATAGTCTAAGGGGTTGTTTGGATACCCACTTAAAATCACATGAATTGGAATTCATGGGAAGTGCAAATATGGGGTCTTGTTTGGTTCACAAAAAACATGGGAAGTAGAACTTCCCATGAATTACACATCCACAACAACAACAACAACAACAACAACAACAACAACAACAACAGCATCAACAAAGACAAAATCTAGTACTTAAATTACCATGATATCACAGTACCTAATTAATCTGAAATAATCAATGATTATCGGAACTTCACGGAACTTGCTGGCACCAATACAAGGCAAGCAGCCCACCAAACGGCCACGCACCAGCAGTCCAGCATAAAGTGTGCAGATGAGGGTAAGTCTAATCGACTCCACCAAGGAGCAAAGTAGCAGAGATATGTCCCTGAAGTTTGGATAACAAAATAAGAGCAATAAAGTCATTATTATTCAAAGATAAATATAATAGAATATGAAATTCTTTCTGCCTGCATCAAATTCACCAAACAAGCCTTCCTTGAGCTCTATAAACAAACATATATGCAGTACTAAACACAAGCAGCTCTATAGGCGACTATTATAAAAATTGATCACATCTCTTCAAACACTACGTTATGCAAGTCATATTATTCGTATGAACCCTCTATATGCTTAATTTACTATCAACTTTTTCTCAATAACTTCAACTCAATACAACTCAACAATCCTTGTAAAAAACAAAATGGACCTATCTATAACGAAAGCCCCAATTTTTCATATGAAGCATAACTTTGAAGTCTAACAGAGAAAAAATATACTATATTTCATTTCTAAAAAATCTAGGCAACTCAATTAATTCATTTTAGCTACTTATTAGGACAAAGGATCCTCTTAGTATCATAAGTGCCCTAGCAATAAAACGTAGAACAAGAAAAGTAGTAGCTAAAATAAAGCAAAAGAATATGAAACTGAGAACAAGGCATCTTAATCATCAAATTGACATTGCAACAACCCCTATTTTAAAAGATCAATGCTGCTACCGGCCTCATATTTTCTATTAGAATAAACATAACTATTGCACAATCTAATGGACTAATATGCTGTCCAATACTGTTGAACTAAACAATATTAAGTTTACTATCACATGAAACCAAATATAGAGTAGAATGAATGCTTTTTTTAGACAATAATGAAGGTCTGCTATCACAAGAATTGATCTACAATAAGAGGTGCTCTTTAGAAACAACCACCCATCTCATTTAGTGTTTGAATAAACGCATCTGAGTATTTTTTTTTTGTGGCAGGAAACAGCCAACTTAAAAACAATATGCTGGTGTACTAGTAGAAAGACAAAAGACTCAGTAAATTCGACTACAGCGGTGCTGTAACACTAACGATATCTGGACAGTACAAGCTACAAAGTTAACTGTAAGAATTCTAGAAAAATAGTAAAAGATTAAGAGACAAACTTAAGCCTAATATAGCAATAACATCATACACCAACCTAATTGAATAAAAAAAAACCAATCTCATGAATCCTAACAATCAAATACATCAATTTAGTCCTAATAAATCACACACAACAACGATTATACTATATTTAGCATAATTGAGTAGTATAGTCGATTACCCATAAACCCTAATTAAATAATATAATCGATTTGAAATAAAATAAAATTATGAAACTATACCTAACAAGGACGTCAAAAATTAGGGCTTTTTTCAGAGCATTCACCATTTTTATGCCAATTAGCTGAATGAAAATGATAAAAAAATGAAAAAAATACAAAGCAATTGCGATTAGTAATAATAATTACAAATACTCCGTAAGGTTGAAAGAAAATTACCAGTGCTTTCTAGGGTTAACAAACATGGATTTTAAAGGTAATCGACGGTGATGATAAAAGGGACTCAGATCTATGGATTTGCAGAAGACGGTTTCGACAAAGATGTAGATAACGAAGGAGAGAGATCAGGGATATAGAGTTGTGGTTAAAAGAACTTACAAAAAAAAAAAATTAGAGGAGACGGCGGCACTGGGGTCGGCGGCAAGATCGTCGGTGGGTCGGAGGTGGGGCGACGATAGGGTGTGGTGTCGAATGAACGAGGGAATGAGGAAATGGCGTGTTTATTTTTTTCGAAAGAATTAATGGGGAAAGGAAAGGAACGTGTTGACATAGTATGGGAATTAGCATTTGCATCGGTTTCAGTACAACTGATATAAAAAAGTAGTATTAAATAAGTCGGTTTAATAACATAACTAATGTATTTGATCAATTACATCGGTTTTGCTGAGAACCGGCATATTATATACTTCCGTTTCTTCTATGAACTGACGCAAAAAGCTTGACTATAGGGCAAAAATGGATTCCCGCCAAAATAAAGTACTTTTTGCGTCAGTTTTTGTAGAACCGACGTAAATTGACAGACGCAATAGGTGTTTTTTCTACTAGTGATGGCGACTGATTTCAGTCGCCAAATTAGCGACTGATTGCGAGAGTCGCCAAATTGGCGACTGATATCAGTCGCCATATTGACTGATATCAGTCGCCAATTAGGATACCACTCTACCAAACAGTCGCCAAATTGCCGACTGAAATCAGTCGCCAATCAGTCGTAATATCAGAATTTATTTGTAAAAATACAGGGGGTTTGGCGACTGAAAAAAGTCGCTAAAAGAACATTTCAGTCGCCAAATCCCCTGTTTTATTGCAAAATATTTCTGTTTTCATGCTGCCATTTCATTACCATACCATACCTGCACGTACAATAGAAAACAACCACAATTTCAGACATTTACAACAACACGATGAGAAATCAACACCCTCATATATAACAAGAAAATCAAATCAAGTTTAGAAATTCTGAAAAAGGTTAAGAAATCCAAGTTTAAACATCACAAATAACAAGTTTCTAAACTAAAATCAAAAGCCAAGGAAATCCATATCGGCTTCGGCTTTCATATCGCCACCTCCATTGGCATCATCATGATCTCGCTGAAAGAGATTCGGACCTTGGTTGCAGTTGTTGAACATGGTTTCCATGACTTTAAACCTTTTTTTCATTAGCCAAACTTTCTTATCCCTTTCGGCGTTTCTTCTTCTATCTTTATCTAGTTGGGCTTGGAGTTTACCTACGACTCCCGGCTCGTAAGTTTGTCTTGAGCTAGAAGGCATCCTTGCCCTTGGAGCTTGGTAGAATACATCCTTAGCCGAGCCAATTCCGTACACAGACCCCTTCTTGAAACCCTCAACCAAGTCGAACCAAATCTCATTATCGTGCTTCTCGGGTTGCCTTGCTTTCTCGGTCAAAAATGCATCCTACAAAATATAAACATTATGATTAAAAATAGCTACAATATAAGATAAACATTCAAAAAAATGAAAATTATTGCATATAGTTCATTGTCTTTCGGCTTAATCCAGTATCTTCTATCGTCTTGGAGTCGGGAATGGGTGTCAAGGAAGAGCTCCGGAGCCGTGGGCGTGTTTCCTTTTTTTTTCTTACCCTTCTAAAAGAAGAAAGACATGTATAAGAAGATTTTAATAATAAAAACAATTTAAGTTATAATTTTCAAATGAACGAAAAAGTGGATAAAAATGTAAACTTACACCCAAAACTCGGTCCAAGAAAGATCTAGATCCTTCGTGATGTGAAGGCTTAGCAGCTCAATCTTTCTTTCCCCCTCTTTTATTTATTGATGCTTAGGCCGACTAAGCCATAAACTCTGAGGTTTCACGATATTTCAGCATTTCTTCATATGCACCACCCACAATTTAAATTATAGTATTAGTAAAATAAATTATTAATTAAAAATTATAATAATATAACAAAATATAAACCCGCTAGATATACCCTAAAGTTATTAAACCATTCGTCTTTTTGTGTGGGAGTAGCCTTTGTCCAACAAGTAGGAGCAACCCCCGTCATCTTCATCTTTGTACTTTGAGTACAACCTCGTACAACCTTTTGAGCCGAAAACCTGAAAAAATAAGAAGGTGTTTAACCACTTCTCTCTCATCCATATTAATTAAACCACTAATACATTCATTAACCTAACCTATCCCTCACACAATTCATTCATAATAAACACTCCACCTTCTCTCTAAAAAAACACTCTCCCTTCTCTCTAAAAAAACACTCTTTTATTCTCTCTAAATTCAAATAAACCACCAAAAATAAAACCCTAGATCTAAAAAAAATAACCCCTCCTCCATCATCCACTATCCCCACGACGCCGCCACCCACGACGCCGCCACCTGCGTCGCCACGCCTGCCACCGGCCGTCCCTCCCTCGGCCTCCTTATCCCGCACCAGCCCCGGCCTGACTCACCACCACCACCGTGCCGCCTCCTCCTCCTCCCACCGCCACCTTCTCTTCTCTACCACCTACTCTCCTCTACAAACGACCAGCCACCGTTCCTGCCGTCTTCCTCCACCACCGTCCTCCCCTGCCGCGCAACCCCTGCCGGCGTTCTCTTCTTCCTCACTGCGGCCACTGCCGGCGTTCTCTTCCTCTGCCGCGCAACCACTGCGTTCTCTTCTTCTTTATTCATTTTGTTCTCCTCTCCCAACACCATCTTCCCCCCTTATTTAAAAAAAAAAATTAGATCTACAAATAACTATTTTCCTTTCTTATTTTACTTTATTTCAGATCTGGTAGTTTTTTGTTGTTGTGTTTTTTATGTTTTTCTGTTCTTATATTCACTTCCCATCTTTTCTTATGTTTTTATTTTTTCTTACTTTTCGGTTCTATTTTTTTACTTTTTTTCAGATTTACTTTTAATTTTTTTTTTTGTGTTGAGGATATTTGTACTATTTTCATTTGTCTTATTTTTATTTTGATTTTAGTATGATTGATGGTGTTTTATGACTGAAGTTACTCTATTTTGGACTGAAGTTACATTATTTTGGACTGAAGTTACATGGTAATGACTAAAGATAACATGTCTTAAAATTACACTTTTAGGGACTGAAGTTACACTTTTAGGGACTAAACTTACACTATTAAGAGACTGAAGTTATGCTTGAAGTGGTACAATTAAGAACTGAAGTTATATTAGTAAGTACTAAAGTTACCAAAATAAAAGGTTAAAATGACATAAAATTGTCTTAAAGTTACATAAATTTAAATTCATATAGTCGTAATCACATTTTAGCTTGAAGTTACACAAATAATGGTTGATGTTACAATCATAAAAGGCTAAAATGACATAAAATTGTCTTAAAGTTACACAAATTTAAATTCATATAGTCGTAATCACATTTTAGCTTGAAGTTACACAAATAATGGTTGAAGTTACAATCATAAAAGGCTAAAATGACATAAAATTGTCTTAAAGTTACACAAATTTAAATTCATATAGTCGTAATCACATTTTAGCTTGAAGTTACACAAATAATGGTTGAAGTTACAATCATAAAAGGCTAAAATGACATAAAACTGTTTTAAAGTTACATAAGTTTAAATTCATATAGTCGTAATCACATTTTAGCTTGAAGTTACACAAATAATGGTTGAAGTTACAATCATAAAAGGCTAAAATGACATAAAACTGTCTTAAAGTTACATAAATTTAAATTCATATAGTCGTAATCACATTTTAGCTTGAAGTTACACAAATAATGGTTGAAGTTACAATCATAAAAAGCTAAAATGACATAAAATTGTCTAAGTCCAGGGGCTGCCCTCCGGCGATCTGCGGTCCTGTCTAGAAATCACGCGGCCTCCCGGAATTTAATTTATTTATTGATTCCTTTACATAAATTTAACTTCATATAGTCGTAATTACATTTTAGCTTGAAGTTACACAAATAATGGTTGAAGTTACATTCATAAAAAGGCTAATATCACATAAAATTTTCTTAAAGTTACAAAATTCAAATTTATATACTCGAAATCACATTTTAGTTTGAGGTTACACAAATAAGGGTTGAAGTTACACTCGTATTGATTGAAGTTACACTCATAAAAAGGCTAAAATCATATAAACTTATGTTGAAGTTTCATAAATACAAATTTATATAGTCGAAATCACATTTTAGTTTGAAGTTACACAAATAGGGGTTGAAGTTACACTCATAAATCTCAGAAACTCAAAAGTGCCTAAAAGTAATTAACTAAAGGCTAGAGAGAGAAAGTTAATTAATTAGTGCATAGGTAATTGATTAGTGTTAAGTGTGTTTTTGTCTCTACAATCTCATCCATCCATCTCCCTCATCCAATGGCTAAGATGAGGACTCATGGACTCAACAAAAATGGTGGACTCATAAGAACCTATCTATCTATATATATATATATATATATATATATATATATATATATATATATATATATATATAGAATTAAGATCATGTGAGTCCACCCTATCTTTTTGAGTCCGTGAGTTCAGGATACAATATCACAAGTTATACTAAACAATATCACGAGATATACTAGACAATATCACACCACTGAACCACTTTTTCGTGCACTATTACTAACTTTTTTTCTCATACTTTTTTTCACACCAATTGATGCTAATACCGAAGCTCCGACAAACACCATAATTTTCTCGCCGTTTCATGCTGGAAATTCACTATTATGAGTGTTTCACTAAAGTTTATTATATATAACTTCTTTTATCATATTTCCTCTCTACTAAGCAAGTATGCCTCGGGCCTTTTTATTCATAACCGACGACGAGACTCCTAATTAACGATGACAGTGACAAATTTTGATGTGATTGAGGTGGTGTGAGCTTCGAGTAGGAGTAATGTGTATGGGTGGAGGAATATGGAGATTGAAAAGAAAACATGGGATAAAGAATGGGTGACGACGATGCCGGATAATTGTTTGTTTGTGTTATCTAGGTGTATTGGTGGGTGGGTGGGTGGTCGTCGTCAACGGCGAGTAGTATGACATAAAATATTTTTAACCCTTTTGTGCTATTTTTTTTTTCGTGATACTGTTTAGTATAACCAGTGATATTGTTTTGTATAATCTGTGATATTATTTAACTGGACTCACGGACTCAAATATTTAGGTGGACTCACCGGATCCTACCTCTATATATATATATATATATATATATATATATATATAAAGGACAAGTATTCATTTATGTTAAATAATGTAAAATAATTATAAAATAATATATTAAAGACATTGGTCGTTGTCTTACCAAAAACCCGCGGGATCAAGTATCATCTTCCCGTCCGAGGTGAACTAGATCTCCGATGCCTTATCAGATGACTCATCGTCATTGAATGATTCCTCAACCACCGGACCCTGATCAATAACCTCCATATCCTCCTGGTCGACTGAAGAAGTACTATGGCGTCTATTTGAACCGCCGCCACGTTGTTTACCTCGACCTCCCGCCATCTACAATTACACAAATATAATTGTTAGAAACTGTTAATAACATAAAAAAAAACCTAAAATAAAAACCTAAAAATAATGAAAGCCTTTCAACATGAAATATATATCTTTACCCAATTAATCATCATCACCAAAGTCGTCATCATCATCATCACCATCTGATTCATTCTCATCATCACTATCACCACCACCATCACCTTCAACTTGACCATCACCAACCTCGTTTTCCAAATCCTCACCCTTTTCATTTCCATTCTCATAAATGATTTCATCAGGTAGAGACAACATAAACCCGCTAGATACTATTTCTTCTTGAAAAAAAGTTGTATCTACTTGTGAGTGTGCTTTTGTCTTAAATATTGTACACCATGGCTTTTGATTTCTATCATTCTTCGTGCTTGGATAAGAAGTGAAATATACTTTATTGTCTTGATGTGAGACTATAAATGGATCATATTTTGAGTATGTCCGGGTATGATTCACTTCGAAGAGTTTATAACGTTCATGACCTTTCATACCGGCCACAGAGTTATCCTTCCATTCACAGTTAAATAAGACAGTTTTATAAGAACGCTAACGCCCATTATAGCTCAACTTAAAGATATCCTCAAGTATACCATAGTATTCATTGTCATCAAGAGAAGAAATAGTAACACCATAATTGCACCTCGCCTTATCTTTACCGTAGTTGAGTGTATGAAAATTAAATCCGTTGACCAAGTAACGATTCCACGTTTTAACCATTCGTGAAGGACCAAAGGCCAAAGTCCTTATCAAATCATCTTGGATATTTAACTCAATTACATGGTTCCAAAACCATGCTGCAAATTGATCCTCATAGTTACTCCAAACATCATCTCTACTCACGTTAGGATGTGCTTAACTCCGTTTCATATGATTCCAAAATCTCACAATTAGAAAGAACGTAAAGGTGAGCACGACCATATTCTTTGTCATCCAAATATCTTGTTCCCCCAATTGATGAACAACCCTCATCATCATGCATTTGCAAAAACTCGGGTAAACTTGTCTCAAGTTCATCCGCTTTATCAACACTCAAGTATTTTGCTTTGGTTTCTATATATTTTTCAAAGTAAAGAGAGAATAAATTTGCAATCTCTTCCGTTAAATACGCATTGCATATAGAACCTTCAACCCGAGCTTTGTTACCAATTTTCTTCTTCACGTGATTAAGAAACCTATTCAATAATTGATGGGATTAATAGTTGGTAAGACTAGTATATAAATATTAAATTAATTATATAGTACGATAATAATTATAATTTATTTACTAGTTAGCTCTTACCTTTCAAATGGATACATCCACCTATATTGGACGGGGCCTCCAACTTTGGCTTCGTAAGGCAAATGTATTGGTTCATGCTCCATGGAATTAAAAAATGATAGAGGAAAGACCATCTCGAACTTACACAATATCTCTGGTATTTGCTCCTCAAGACGAATCATGTCATCAACACATATTGAAGAAGAACATAAATCTCAAAAAAATTGACTTATCTCAACAATTGCATTCCACACGGGAGTGGGGAGGAGATGTCTCAAAGATACAGGTATTAATCGTTTCATGAAGATATGACAATCATGACTTTTCAAGCCTTGCAACTTTAGCTCCTTCATATCAACACATCGACTAAAATCGGATGCATATCCGTCAGGAAATTTTAACTTTCTTAACCACTCACATAATACCTTCCTTTGAGCTTTGTCAAGTGTAAAAATAGATTTTGGCTTAGACTACTCAAAGCTACGAATGTCAAGTTTGGGACGATGACAAATTGTCTTCAAATCTTCTCGTGATTTAACAGTATTACAAATCTTTCCATTTACATACATAATCGTGTGAATTAGTTGCTCAAAGAAGTTATTTTCTATATGCATTACATCCAAATTGTGCGTAATCAACATAGTCTTCCAATAAGGAAGATCCCAAAAAATGCTTCTTTTAAACCAACCAATTTTCTTCTTTTTCAGCTCATCCGTCTCTACTTTAGTACAATCAACACTACGTGACAAATCACAAACCATATCCCACACCTTATCCCCTGGAAGTCGATCTAAAGCACGATTCCGCTCCACTTTACCTTTTCTGAAAGCTTTTTTGTTGCTCCTAAAGGCATGCCCCTCCAGTAAGAATTGTCTATGACAATCAAACCAACTCAATTTTTTGGAACAAGGAAGCGAAAATGCTTTGCTTTGGTACATGCAACAAGGACATGCCTTTTTTCCCACGGTAGACCATCCAGATAGCATACCGTAGGCGGGAAAATCATTAATGGTCCACAACAGTGAAGCTCTTAGTTGAAAAGTTTGCTTTAGTGACACATCATATGTTTGCACACCTACTTCCCACAATTGTTTCAATTCTTCCACCAAAGGTTGAAATAAACATCTAAGGCGGTTTTTGGATTATCAGGACAAGGAATAATTAGTGACAAGAAGATGAATTGTTTTTTCATACATAACCAAGGTGGTAAGTTGTATGGAGTGACCAATACGGGCCAAGAAGAGTACTTTTTACCATACTGACCGAATGTAGCAAAACAATCCGTACACAGGCCAAGTCGCACATTACGGGGTTCTTCGGCAAAGTCGGGATAAAGCATATCAAACCGCTTTCATTCATCTCCATCACTCGGATGACACATCTTTCCCGGAGTACGAGGATTTTCCTTGTGCCATCTCATTTGCTCGGCAATGTTTTTGGTAGCAAACATTCTTTGAAGTCTAGGAGCTAGAGGAAAGTAAGTTACGAGGTTTTCGGGTATTGGTTTCTTACTCTTTTCACCTCTTTTTTTTCATTCTTTCCTTTTTTACCCTTCAAGACAATACTTCCCTCAATTGTCTTATATCTAGCCTTTTTCATTTAGTACACTTGTCAAGCAAGACATCATCCTTCCAAAAGAGCATACATTCATCGGGTTATGCATCAATATTGTAATGCGGAATTTGTAGACCTTTCACTACTTTTTTGGTATTGTAGAATGATCGGGTCATGACATTATTATCGGGGATAACATCCTCAATCAAAGAAGCAATGCCATCAACACAATCAAATGGAAAATTGTACTCACATTTCAAAGTTACTATCCTAGAGGCGGCTTCTAACAATGACATTTTGCTCCCTTCATATAATGGTTTTTCACTCTCCTTTAACATGTCAAAAAAGGCTGTTGCTTGTGGGTGTGGTTCTTCTTCATTCATTGGTATATAATCATTAATTAAAATATTAGACTCAAAGGCATCAACTACCATATCTCTATATGGGTTCTCATTTTGTGGGATTTGAGATTGTTCGGGAAGTGAAAAATAAGATTCTCCATGAGAAATCCAATTGTAGTAGTTTGGACAAAACCCGTTTGTATAAAGATGTTCTTGAACCTCAATGTCATGTAGATATTTCATGTTTTTGCATTTAATACAAGGTGATGTGCGTATTCCATATGCACATTTGCCTACACATTTACCCCATTTGTGCATCATAGGTAGCTCCTTTGAGCTCTTTTCTAGTCGTATTCCTCTCGTTTGCTACTTTGGTATGTTTCATGTCTATTTTGCAGAGTTCACGCCCTTTATGGGTGATTTGAAAGCATTTTGGCTAAACACGAGGAATAAAGGATCAAGAACCAACCTTTCACCTTTTTTTTACGCAATCGATTCTGGATGAAAAGGAAGTAAAACAAGGCTCAAATACATGTCATACCGATTGGGCCAGCTATAATGAAGAAGCAACATCGAGCTCAAACAAATCAAGATTATGATTTGAGACCCTCCTTCACTAGGGTCATCTTTGAGAGGCCATATCTTGAGTTCTAGACATTGGAACGAGGCGATTCAAGTTGCCACGGAAATATCTTCTTCCTATCTTCGAAACAAAACCGAAAACGCCTCATTTGACCAAGTAACGAAGAAATGGCGGGCGTTTGAAGTTCAGTGCGCTGTGCAGGAATTCTCACCGATCGACCTCCTGCCTTTGACGATCGGTTTATACTCTTCACCGATCGATGGTGGGGTTGTAACACCAAGAACGATCGGTAAGGTGCTTAGACCGATCGGTGGAAGTGTTAGCATGATCATTGGACACCCTCAAGACCCAAGAACGATCGGTGAAGCACCAATGCCTATCGGATGGAGCAACCAAGACCAAAAGATGAGTCCAATTAGCAGGATGCAGATCGGTCCATCACTTATGCCGATCGGTGCCTTCACCAAATATCTAAGATTGAGCTCAAGACTCTAAGGTCCAACATGGACCGATCCAATACGCAAGCCCAACTTCAGCTAAAGGCCCAAGACTCAATTCTGGAGGCCAAAAACCTAACCCTAGACCTAAAGGAGGGTTATAAGTGGGAGAAGCAGCGGATCTCGAGGGGGCATCTGACCACCGCAGCACAGATCCCTTGTCACGGATCTAAAGCAATTTCCCATTTTTCATTTATGTAATTCCATTTCATTTAGAAGTAATTTCGTTTTCGTTTTCGATCATTTACAACACTATAACGATCGGCATAGCTTTATACCGATCGGCATTTCCCCTGAGACTGGCCAAGTGATTGGGAAAATAGACCTGACACCGATCGTGGGAAGCCCTTCACCGATCGGTGGACACATAGGATAGTGATTTCTGTGAGACAAACCAGTAATCAGAGTGGCTAGGGGTGGTTAGGAGGCCGGACCAGCAACTTTCTCACCCTTTAGACTGTTTAGACCTTGGCTCGACCTATCCCTTTGACACCATAGTGAACCCGTTCTGCCCTAGTCTTCGTTTCATCTGATTTTCATAAATTTACTTAGTTTTATATTTGTTTTCATTTATTCACTGCTTTCCATTTCGTACCTTCTAAACTCACCTCTCAACCTGTTAAACCTGTCACCTTAGCAGAATTGAACTTGACCCTAGATTTGATTACATCACGCCTCCCTGTGATCGACCTAGACTTATCACTAGCTGCCCTAGTTAGTTTTAGTTTGGACTTATAAATATTGTTTGATAGCGGACTTAGAACGACATAAATCTCGCTTATCAAAATGGCGCCGTTGCCTTTCACCTTTTTTTTACGCAATCGATTCTGGATGAAAAGGAAGTAAAACAAGGCTCAAATACATGTCATACCGATTGGGCCAGCTATAATGAAGAAGCAACATCGAGCTCAAACAAATCAAGATTATGATTTGAGACCCTCCTTCACTAGGGTCATCTTTGAGAGGCTATATCTTGAGTTCTAGACATTGGAACGAGGCGATTCAAGTTGCCCCGGAAAGATCTTCTTACTATCTTTGAAACGCAACCAAAAACGCCTCATTTGACCAAGTAACGAAGAAATGGCGGGCGTTTGAAGTTCAGTGCGCTGTGCAGGAATTCTCACCGATCGACCTCCTGCCTTTGACGATCGGTTTATACTCTTCACCTATCGGTGGTGGGGTTGTAACACCAAGAACGATCGGTAAGGTGTTTAGACCGATCGGTGGAAGTGTTAGCATGATCATTGGACACCCTCAAGACCCAAGAACGATCGGTGAAGCACCAATGCCGATCGGATGGAGCAACCAAGACCAAAAGATGAGTCCAATTAGCATGATGCAGATCGGCCCATCACTTATGCCGATCGGTGCCTTCACCAAAGATCCTAGATTGAGCTCAAGACTCTAAGGTCCAACATGGACCGATCCAATACGCAAGCCCAGCTTCAGCTACAGGCCCAAGACTCAATTCTGGAGGCCAAAAACCTAACCCTAGACCTAAAGGAGGGTTATAAGTGGGAGAAGCAGCGGATCTCGAGGGGGCATCTCACCACCGCAGCACAGATCCCTTGTCACGGATCTAAAGCAATTTCCCATTTTTCATTTATGTAATTCCATTTCATTTAGAAGTAATTTCGTTTTCGTTTTCGATCATTTACAACACTATAACGATCGGCATAGCTTTATACCGATCGGCATCCTCCTTGTTTTTGCCCTAATTCAGGTTCTGATTCAGTTTTATTTCGTTTTCTGTCATTTTCGTTCATGTTTGTACGTTTCTCGACCATGAATCTTGCCATACCATCCTGTGTCTTCTTGTTTTGCTTAATATCTATCACCATGAGTAGCTAATCTGCATGCTAGGGCTAGGGTGAACTATTGTGGATCCGAGATTTGGGGGTTCCAATTAAACCGTTTATGCATCTGAACCTATGTTTGATTTAATTGTCGTTTGACTGACCTAGGACGCTAGGTTATCATTTGTTTAGTGTATTTCCCCTGAGACTGGCCAAGTGATTGGGAAAATAGACCTGACACCGATCGTGGGAAGCCCTTCACCGATCGGTGGACACATAGGATAGTGATTTCTGTGAGACCGGACCAGTTATCAGAGTCGCTAGGGGTGGTTAGGAGGCCGGACAAGCAACTTTCTCACCCTTTAGACTGTTTAGACCTTGGCTCGACCTATCCCTTTGACACCATAGTGAACCCGTTCTGCCCTAGTCTTCGTTTCATCTGATTTTCATAAATTTACTTCGTTTTATATTTGTTTTCATTTATTCACTGCTTTCCATTTCGTACCTTCTAAACTCACCTCTCAACCTGTTAAACCTGTCACCTTAGCAGAATTGAACTTGACCCTAGATTTGATTACATCACGCCTCCCTGTGATCGACCTGGACTTATCACTAGCTGCCCTAGTTAGTTTTAGTTTGGACTTATAAATATTGTTTGATAGCGGACTTAGAACGACATAAATCTCGCTTATCACAAGGACACCTAAGTTTGTTTACTACTAAATCATACTCATCTTGTTGCTTAGCAAATTCAATAAACTCGGCAACCCCCTTTATAAATCTAGCGGTAGGACGTCTTTTCTTATCAAGTCTTTCTTCGTACATCCATGCACACTCCAATCTCTTCATTTTAATCTAAACATTAACCAACACTAATATTATTAACTTATTAACACTAATCAAACAACAATACTAACAACACTAATCAAAACCCCTTTACTAGCAACACTAACACAAATCATGAAAATTATCGGAACCCTAATACTAACAATACTAAATAAATTAATACTAACAACACTACCACTAATCAAATCCCAAAACTAACAACAATAATAAAAATCAAAATCACTAACACTAATTCAAATTTCACCAAACCCTAACTAAATAACATCTAAAAACCTAATAAACATCACAAATCTTTTAAATATATCTATCAAATCATCAAAAACTAATAAAAATCATAAATTAAACAAGTAAACTTAACATTAATTTAAGAAATTGATATTAAAACTATAAACATACCTTCAAAAACTAAAAGAAAATAAGGAGTGGTAGTTGGAGAGGAGAGAGATCCCACTGTTGGAGTAGTAGTCGGAGTGTGGTAGTTGACGGGGTAGAGTGGTGGTGGTGTCAGAGCAAGGCGATTTTTGGGTTAATTGGGGGTTTTTTTTCCAGAATTGCTAAAGTAAGAGGGAAGGAGTAGCGTGACCGAATCAGCCTATAAGACAGTTTTGGCGACTAATTTTCAGTCGCCAATGTGACAACCCTCGCGAATGCGGAAATATAAAACAAACAAGCATGTGAATTATATAGCGGAAATATGAAGTTTTAAAAACTTTTATACATGCAAGGAAAGAATACGAGGAGTGTCAAAATATTACAAACTAAAGTACGAATTATACTACATCAAGAGACGAAGTCTCTCCAAAATGTTAACAAAGTAAAAGTGTTTAGCAAACAAGCTAAAATCGTCTAGAGGTGTTTTATCCAGGGACAACGCCCGCTAGCTCACACCCGAACCCAAAATAGCATAAGCAAAAAGCCATCCATGCAAGCAACCTGTTCATCCATGAAAAACATGAACGCCACAATCAGTGGGGAGTAACTCCGGGTTTTCCCAGCCATATCACATTAAACGTACATAGAAGGAAATACAAAAGTAAAATCATGCATATGTGAATATACATGTGAGATACGATAAGGATAAATAGGCAATTCGATAAATAATGATAAGAGCCTAAGAGGTACAAGTCTGAATCCATCATGTTATACAAAGACTCGAGGAAGACACTCTTAGGCAACCGAATACGCTCACTAGGGCTTGCATCTCACCGTTAGCGGTATAAGTTCGATAAGATTGAGACTCGACAAACAAACCATGCCAAGTCATCGAATGACCATGAATATCAATCATGTAATCACCCATCCACACATAACAATACAATGACGATGCCCAATCATCCAATGACCATGAATAAAATCATGAAATCACGCATTCAAGAACAACGACACAAAGACGACCTCTCTCACGGTAAATGAAACGCACTAGCACCGTGTACATGGCAAGTATGATTAATGGGCATCCACGGGATAAAAGCCTTCCCTGAACGCATACACGATTCAATCCATTTCGTATATGTAGACTAATTTCCTCCTGGTAGGACGACGATAATAATACGGTTCCTAATCTAAACCTGGCCAGATTCTCGGAATACACGTTTTCCGATTCGACATGTGATGACGTTTCGCATCCAAGACTCGGTCAATCATAGACGCCGAGTAACCCAAATTCGGTAGATCAATTCACGAAAGAGCCGGAAAAGAGCACAAGCCTCATAACAAGCGGTACGCTACATGCAAATAACACCACCTCGCAAGTACACAATATTTGACGGCCGGGTCGATCAACGCATAGCGTTCGCCTCCCAACAACGTCGTCGTATGCCCACTAACACATGCAATTAAGCAGTAGGATACCTCCCCATTCCGACATTCCAGCCTTACGAACGTGGAGGTAGCCAAGGGAATGAGAGTACAAAGCACAAGACAAAATAGTGCTCAAACCGGATCATTTGTAAAAACCGACTCAAAGTGGGACATACTAAAAACCGTCACCAAGCATGAGAATAGGGCATTATATAAATGTAACTATGATAAACATGAATCAATACATGATACATAAGCATTAGACCAAGTTTAAGAAGCATAATAAATAAGAAACATGGATACCTCTCCAAAACAACAAGTTTGGAAACTAACTAAAAACAAGGGTCACTTAACACTGTCATAAACTATAGTTTCTTATAGACATGCCAATACAGAAATTCCAAGTCGAGGTGATAGCTTATCCTCTTACGGTTCCAACGATAGGTCACAAGCCCAAAACAAGCAAGTAACGAAGGAGATATGATCATTTTACGAAAAGGGGTCAGTGTAGTGAAACTGCACAAGTCACGACCGTGACTTGTATTTCACGCCCGTGAAATGAGTTTCCAGTTCACCCGAGAGCCTTCAACATACATTCAAACATTTTCAATTTTCATATTTCACTTCTAACAACTATCAACAATCAATAATCATCATCAAAAGTAAAATCCCTAAGCATACTAACCATAATCTAAATACGATTACTAGCCTAGAAATCACATAAAACACGTAAATGATACCGAGTAACCCTTCACCGTTACCTTTTTGCGTCTTTAAACGGTTCTAAACCTTCCTAGTCTCCACCTACATACAATTAGATAATAAAAGATGAATATCATTCACCTTGAGAAAGACGGATAATTTAAAAAGAGAGAAAGACAATGATTTTAATATCAATACGGATAGAGGAAGGTAAGAGGGGAAGAACGAGACGAACTTACGTGAATTTAGGCAAAGAACGAATGAGCTACGATGATTTCAAGATCGGAAAGTTTATGGAGGCAAGGTTTTGATTTTTGCTTAAGGAAGAAGTAAGGGTTTTGGTTTGTGTTGAATGAAATAGGTTAAGGGAGTATGAGTGGAATATAAAGGAAAAAGTCAATAAAAGTCAAACTCGCCTTAAGACGGAATTCTCATGGAATCTCGCGGAAATTCCAAATACGAACTCGGAAATTCTAAATTCGACTCGGAACATAAAATTCTAAATTAAAACTTAAAATACGCTGAAAAGTATCCGTAAAATATTTTCACTATAAAAAATAGGGTACATTTACGGGTGTTACAATCACCCCACCTTTTAAAAAGTTTCGTCCTCGAAACTTGAGAGTAGAAAACAAAAGTATCAAGTTCAAAATTAATACGAAAACTTTTATAAGGGAAAAACATTTATGAAATGATGTTCTTCTCGAAAATGGTTTAAGGAAATTTTTCATAAGTGCGAAACTTTATTTACGAATCATAAGAGTGCCCGTCGCGAACGAGAACTCAAATTATCCAAATCAAATTAAAGTCGAAATAGTGAAATCAAAAATCAAAACAAGCGTTAGTAAGTGCAGGACTAGTCACTAGACGTCTCCAATAATAAGTCCAAACATCCAACTAAACGCAAAATCAAAATATAAAAGCAAAAGAAATCCATTTTCCCCAAAAAGAGGGCACACAATCCATCTTTAGACTTCTTTGAAAAGTTTAATTAGAAATACAATATGAAAATTTGAAGGTTCTCTCAAAGATAAAATTAAAATAACAAGACATTACACAAACATAGAGCGACTCGAACATAAAGTTCACAAATCACGATAACAAAATATATACAAAACACGGAAAAACAAAACAAATCGAACTCTTAGGGATAAGAAGATCACGATGAAATCGGCACGAAGATCTACAAGAACTCGATAGAACTAACTCTACTGATAAACAAAATCCTCAAGAGAATGCAATTTACCCAATTTGCAACTCATCATTTTAAATCATCGGAATTCCTACAAAAATATTCCATAATCACGAAACTTTGAGTAACAAAACCCAATTATTCAGATCCATTTAGAATCTACTAAGGTCCATCGGCACGGTAGACTCCACAACTAACAATCCACATGAAAGATATATTACGCACTCTAATCTTCTTAGTTTCATCAAAACTCTTACTAGAAACTACCAACAAAATATTTATCTATGGAAACATGACCGCTAACAACCACAAAGTAAAGGACTTACCATGAAATCCTTTAATCCAATTTACTTCAAACTATTTATCCTAAATTTACAATGAACTTTCTCATCCTCGAAAATCAAAACACAATCCACGCAACCAAACATAATTATCTAAGATCCAACTAGCCTTTTCCAAAGTCTCACGACAAGGGAGAATCCACAATCCATTATCGGTTATAAGGATTCTTTAATACGCCATAACATCCTTAATGCGATCATTACTACGCTCGAAGCCTCAAATATAAATTGCCACATTAGCAAACTATGGTGATTATAATCCTCAAGATAAATGAGTTCACCATTCTAAATCTATATTCCATAACAACCGAGCACTCACTATCCAAAGCTTGCAACGAACATTTCTAAATTTCAAACTATGATTCCTGAAGAATAAAAGAGAATTACTAATTCCAAACCACGAATGACCAATCACTTGGCAATCAGACAACCATTCAAATCATCTAATTCATCTAAAACTCAAAATGAATCGATTTTCATTTAAGACAAAACTCCTCAAACTTTGGGTACAAACTCAATTACCCTAAAGCAAAGTCTCTTTTAGAATCCACCAATTAGAGACATCAAATTCCCAAATGATATCCCAAGCAACCGATATAATACTCAACAACAACGAATATCATCTCGCTCAATTTGATTCCCAAAATAGCACTACACTAGCAAGCTCAATAAATGAAGCCACCAAGAGAGTACAATACCACCAATAGATTCATCCTAAAGTTTAAATCCCAATCCTATTCATGATCAAAATCAACACGAAGCTAGCTAACAACCTAATCATCTCACCAGAGGAAAGACAATGACACCATGACATTGGAAGCGATAGGAAATTTTGAGGGAAACACGAACGCGATAAGATCGGACGAAAATTAGAGGAACGTTAGAGGCAGGGAGCCAAAAGCTAGATATTGGATAGATATAGCTATGAAGGTAGCCAAGCAAAGGAAAAGATAAGAGAAAACAATTTCCTAGGAATCGGGCTTAGTAGGAACTTTCATGGAAGGAAATGGAAAGGGATAAAGTGTGACAACCCTCGCGAATGCCGAAATATAAAACAAACAAGCATGTGAAATATATAGCGGAAATGTGAAGTTTAAAAACTTTTATACATGCAAGTTAAATAAAACGAGGAGTGTCAAAATATTACAAACTAAGTGCGGAAAATAACAAAGAGACGGGGTCTCTTAAAATGTTAGCAAAGAACAAGTGTTTAGCAAA